>AWOL01S0038970.1:49367-130189 GCA_000715115.1 Nicotiana otophora
TCGTTGTGAATGACTGGAAATACTAATGAGAATTCATACAATGTGAAAGATGTTGAGGTGAGTACAATTGTATTTATGATATTTCTGTTTGCAAATCAAATCAAAACTATTTTTGGGAGCATCATTAGCAATACCGAGGAAGGGTGGGTCACAAGGCCCACACCTGAAACTACACGTACCGGTGTAGGGGTGGATTGTGATATTATTCCCCTTAATTGGGATGAAACTGGAACCTTTCTGGATTAGAAACGTCAACCTGTACAGCATATGTGGGAAGGCGGCCTAGCTGATCGGGTGGAGATCAGACGCCATATTGCGCATATGGTGGTACTACTCTTGGTAACAACTTTCTTTCACATCACATGTCAAACCACATTGTTCGTGGGGAGATGGCCTAGCCGATCGGGCGTGATCAGACTCCGTTCTAACAAAGACGGTGGTATATCAGTGCTAATGATCTCTCAACCAAAATTATATATGAAATTTGTATTTTTAAAATTATTATGTTTTAACTGGACATTTGGATATTATTGATTGTGACTTGTTGTTTCTATGTGTTGCCTTTTCTTATATGGGCATTCTATTTTGAAAGAGGATTTTTAGCTATACATACTAGTGCTATTCGACAGTACTAACGTCCCTTTTGCCAGGGGCGCTGCATCTTTAATGGATGCAGGTGGTTCTTCAGCAGGCGGCATTGATCAGTGATAGCAGTACACTCTTTTCCGCTGATTTGGTGTGCCCCACTTCATTTCGGGGTCATGTATCTTTTGCTTCTCATGTACAGTGTTTTGAGGTATAGCCGGGGCCTTATTGTCGGCATTTCCATATTACTCTTCTATTGAATTTAGAGGCTCCGTAGACAGATTGTGGGTTATGGTTGATGTTGGGAATTGAACTAGAAATGTTGGTACTTGGAAATTATGTTTTCATTAATTCTATAAACTCGTAATGTTTTGAAAATTATGAATGAAGCTACTAATGGGAATGAAAATAAAGTTGTTAATAAAATCTTTTCAGTGATTGATTAATAGAGTACATCTCCTCTTTATTTATGGATGAGTTTGGGTAGAAGGAAGTCTAATAGGCTTGCTCGGCCGGGTTCACTCGGTTGAGCGCCGGTCGCGCTCCCTGAGTTTGGGTCATGACAGTCTACCTGGACTTATAAAAATATAGCATAAGCATTGATGCTCGTCACCTCGTATATATGTAGCTCCCATAACACATAGCATGTAGCAAATAGAATACCTACAGGGATAAGTTACCTCTTACAAGATTAGGCAAGAGACTTACCTCACTTCAAAATTTAATAACCGGCTCCAACAGCTCAAACCAATCCGATCAATTCGAAGCTAGCCAAAGAATGTGAAACCTAGTCAAAACATACTCAAGAATGCATAATTTCTCAATTAGAAACAAATTCCCAACCCGGACAAAAAATTAACAAAAGTCAACCGGGGCCAGCACGATCGGAGTTCGAAATTAATTAATGAATAAGTTACCCATAATTTATATAGTCTATATCTATAAAATCATCCAATTTTGTCCATGAATTGACCCTCAAATCAAGAATTTACCATTTCTTAACTTTGGGGGTTCAAAACCTCAATTTCTATAACCTAAACACGGATAAAAATGATAACTAATAAAAATAATCATGGGGAAATTCCAAAATAAAGGTTAGATACTTATCCCTTCAGGAAACGTGAAGAACACCGAAAATAACACCTCAAACTGCTATAACTCAACATATGCTCAAAATACTAAAAAAGCGTGATATACTAATTTAAAATGCACACTAGGTAATATTTATTCATCGCCTTCGCGGGACACCTTCACCTTGGCGAAGAGCAATTTTTGGCATTGACCGATAAACCCAAAATTCCTTATTCACGTTCGCAGGACCCTCCTCGCATTCGCGAAGAACAAAATTTTTACCAGAAACCAGCAATCTTTGCTGACACCAAAATGGGCATAACTCTCTCATACAACCTCGAAGGTCGATGATACTTGTTGTTCAGGTTTCGAAATCAAGATACAGATCTGATGGTTCAATCAATACAATTTAGATCTCATTTTCTCAATATGGTACCCTTTATCCCTAAATAAACGACGCTAAAACATCAAATAAAAGCGTGACACAATCCAAACCCATCTGAAACTCATCAGAATCTAACCAAAACTTACGGACTAGTCCAAAATCATCCCACAAACCTGTTGAAATTTTTAAATCATCAATCCGAGCTTGTTAAGTCCATTATATGACTGTGGTCAACTCAAATTCTTAAACTTAACTAGTATGCAACTCAAGTGTCTGAGTTACTCTTAAACACCTCAGAATGGAACCAGATTTCACACACAAGTCCCATATGAAAACATAAACTTGTCCCCAGGTTCGGAATACCAAACATGATCCAATATCACCAAAGTCCACTCCAAGTCAAACTTAGCAACTTCAAAAACCTTCAAAATGCCAAAGTTTAACAATAATGGCCGAATTGCTCCGGGACAACCCGAAACTCGACCCGAACGTACGCCCAAGTCCAAACTCACCATCTATATCTATTGGAACCATCAAAACTCCGATCCCATTTCATTTACTTAGAAGTCAAATATTAGTCTGTTCTTCCAACTTAAAGCTTCCAAATTAAGAATCATTCTTCCAAATCAATCTCGAACCTCTCGAACATCAAAATAAACTATACATTCAAGTTATAATGCATCATATGAAGCTACTCAAAGTATCAAACAGGCGAACGGTAATGCTTAAGCTTAAAATGACTAGTCGAGTCATTACATTCTCCCCCACTTAAACATACGTTCATCCTCAAACGTACCAAAAGTCATTTAAAAGAGGCCAAATAACTCTATAAGCTCCTCATACACAAAACCATGCCACCTTAATCCATATAAGTCCATTAACATTGTCTCGAATGAATATTCTTCCTTCGACCATAGCCCATAAGTGTTAGAACTAATTTCAACATCTAGAATTCCCTATGACATCCGATTCTGGTATGTATTTACTGTATCAATCCCCACAAGCTAGATCGAGTCATAAATGTACTCCTAAGATGTAGTCGCACGATGTGCCCCATAACTCATATGCCCGTAACCATATCTTTTACCCGCAATAACTGCTCATTATCGAATCTGGTACCGATAACATACCTCATATTACATTGATCCCTATGCCAAGACTCCGTAACCCTAGTAATGATGAATGAAACGTGTAGAAACTCATAACCACCTATCAGAACCACAAATCATGGAGTCCTCTCGCCCGACAAGAACCATTACAAAATTTTGAGCTAACTTATGGTAGCCTTATTCCAAACATACCTTATCCAAATCCGATTGCATTAATTCTAGGTCCAATAACCTTGTCTCACCCAGTACAAGCTGTCCGACCAACATGTCACATGAATACCATCTAGGATGTCATGCGATACGATTCATATGCCAAATAAGCAACAACTCGAATATGACCAATAATGGAAGGGAACCCAACTACGAGAACTATCCAGGATGTGTAACAGATATTAAACAAAACATAATGCCATGAATCCATCCCATGAAGGAGAATTAAAACACACAAAATAATTACAAGGAATCATATCCAACATAACATTGTTATAGTGTGCAATTTGATCCCATAACATCCCCGTGGGAAATCCCATCGAGCCATAAACCTCATACTCACCAAACACATGTGTATCAACAACAAGCAGGAAAAATATAACGATGGGGAGACGGATAATATAATGCGCTACTAAAAATAAGACAAGCACAAGTACGGTGCAATAAACAAATCAACATCTCAAGAGCCATCTCGCTCGCATATCGCCACAAGACTTAAACAGGGCCATCACGCATACACAATCATCTTGGATAAATACTCTCATAAAATCTTCCGCGTCATGTAGCAAAGCCTGAACATCAATGGTTATTAACCACACAATCTCCATAGTACTGGTCAAGAATTCGCAAATCAATATAGAATGCATCTTCTACAATGCTCACCCTGAGGTGGTTGTCAACCACTCGATCTCTATAGTACTGGTCGAGCATCCGCAAAATAATACACAATGCATCTTCTACAATGCTTACCCATCACATGCGATAAAAGATAGTTCTAGCATTCTCTTAAACATCTAAAATCTCTCACGCTATATAGAACTCATGACCTTTCTCCCAAAACTGAACTGTGTTCTCGTCTATTAAATCCCACTGCCTCACGGCTTTCTGCATCTATCATGCTATAATATGGAAATACGAAAATCACGTTATTAATTCTGAATAACATGTAGAATAAGCACTCCATCGACCAGAAACTTTCCACTTAACTCATTTCAGGAAACAAAATCACGACACGCGATAAACTTTCCATTCTCTTAGAAGAAATCAACCTCAAGTCGTGGTCGAAACTGTCAAAAACTCCTCGAAACCCCTTTGCACATAACTAAGCCATCAGAACTGAATCCCCACAAATTAACCAAGTTACGTAGACTGCCAACCCAAAATGTATTGACACAAAACATCTATAAATCCCGATCATACCAAAGGAACTGATCATATCCATTTCCACATTAATCCAAACCACTGCAAAACTTACCCAACTTCTTCATATTCCTCTTGTCTTTCCTTCAAGATAACACGTCTCCTTCCCAACACACTTTGGACCTCAATCAACGCTCATCCCAAGTGATCCTGATATGAAACCTCATTATCCTAAGATTAATGAGCTACTTTATTCCCTCTTATGCACTCAGTAGTACCCCCCAAATCAAAATTCTCACTCTAAAGAGACCTTCTACGAATCCGAAATTATCTGTTTTATCTCTCAAACATTCTATCTTAGAACCGATGATGATTTAGAAATACCCTGAGTCTCCTTCACAATCTGATGAAAATCTCAATCCTTGGCCTCACATGAATCCGAAAATCCTTAGGTACCATATCTTGGATCTTGAACCACTAGAACCATTCTCGAGAGTAACCCACTTTGACCTAATCCTGAACATATAGCCTAAAAAGCTGAACGACTAGTTCTCCGTTAGCACATGAATACTCCAAAAGAAGCAATTGAGTGACTCATTTCCCTTGCACACCATATATACAGAGAAATATCAAATCTGAGCCATTCCCACAAGCTCTATATATCAATAAGGTGAAATATACCATGCATCCAGTAATTCTTTGCTCGAATCATCCTCGAAGTCATAACTAATCCACTAGCATCCCTTAGTTCTGAAACTATAACAACACATGATATATGTGACCCAATGGTCGATGGTAAGCTCCCCCAGTTAGCTCTAAGCCACAACCATATAACCCAAGTACCCACAATGACTTTCCTCCTCATTTACCATGATCTCGCACTATTACTCAACTGAATTTCCCATAAGCTCATATTGCAATAATCCTAACACAAAAAACCTACATTATTAGCCCCAAATGCACACTCAACCTCATGACAGTTGCACTATCTTCTTTATGCAATCCAGACCTACATCGCAGTACATGCATCCCATTGGATAGAAGGTGAAACTCTTTATATGGACCTTATAAGAAATTATACAACCTCCAATCTTCTCACAGGAGGTAGCTCACCATTGTAGCCTCATAGCAACATCATTCTTTGACTTTATCGTGGGTACAACCACTATGTAATCAATTAATTCGCCTGGTTTCTCACTCGTCCATCAATTTCAAGAATTCGTTCCATCCTACCAACAATAACTTATGGTCCCACCAACACGTTCAAAACATGAGACTGTACTATACACCAAAATGATAATCAAGCATTTATATTTCCTCTGCATTCCAAGTAAACTCCTTTCGTCACATTCAAAACTTTATAAGTATAGAAGTCATCACCCAAAATGAAATGCACTGACTTAGTCATTTTTCCACAATGACCTAAACCGAACCAAGCTTCCTCAAAGCTTGTGGCAACCCGACCACAAAATCCATAACGATATGCTCCCACTTCTACTCCGGTCTAGCCATCTTTCAAAGAAAATCACCCATTCTCTGCTGCTCATACTTGACCTGCTGATAATTCAACTACCGTGACACATGTCCATAGTGTCCTTTTGCATCCTCCACCACCAATAATGCTGCCTTAAATCACAATCCATCTCCATAGTAAACGGAAGAATAGAATACCACAAATTCTTGGCCTTCTCAAGGATCATCTCCCTCGCACCATCAACACTTGAAACACAAATTTTAGCCTAAAGTCGTGGCACACCTACATCACTAAGGACCACCTCCTTAGCACCGCCTCACAACACCATGTCCCTAAGTATAAGAAAATAGATACCATCATATTGATGAGCCTTAATGCGCTCAAATAAGGATGATTGCGCAACACACAAGTGAGAACTCTACTAGGATCCGAAATACCTAATCTTGCAAATCTAACGGCCAAAGCCTGAATATCCATAGCCCAAATGCCTTTCCTCCGCGGAACAAATGCCAAACACCAAATCATTAACCAAATAATCCTCCCCATAAGCTTCAACTGTCGCGACACATAAGTAAACCCTTACCATTCTATACCAATATCATGTGAAGATCAACACGTGAAGCATCACAATACACTATGTATAACCCGGAACCCGTGGGCAATGCCAACACTGAGCAGAATGATTGAACACCCCTCCATAAAGCGACAATAGTAGTCTTCCCTCATAACTCAGGGGAAAACATCACACACCACATATGTATCATCACACGACTCGTCGGTGCCCAACTGATTATCAAGTGCTCAACATCACGTACGAACAAGTAGGATGGAACTGAACATATAGGCTTTAAGTTGAAACAAAGTCTCACGATAAGGAATCAAGAAAGGGGAAAGTTCATAGGGTCGTATAAAGATAGATACAGACATCTCTATACCGATATGCAAGACTTTACTAGGCCTAGTCATGACTCATGAGACATATGTAAACATAGTGTTCTGATACCAACTAGTCACGATCTAATTCCCACCATAGGCTGTGATGGCGCCCAATGTTGTAATCAGGTAATCCAACAATAAATCAACAAATGTTCAATAGTTCACAACCCTTTTTAAAATAAATGGAAACATAAATAAGAAAAATCATTCCCTTATCATGGTAAAACACTAGCATCATCATCAAGATTCAAACTTTGATTAGAATATAAGACCAAATATCATGAAAACAATACAACCATGAACAACAGTCTAAAATTCCCAAAACTTGGTATGTTGCGGATCGTAGCATGGAAAGCAGCTCACCATAAAATCTCCTCAGTAGTTGTGCCTACGTGCCTATATAACCACCAAATAGACATATCTCCGTACCTATATAATGTGTGCAGATGTATAGTATGAGTGCGTAAATCAATGCATATTGAGTAAGTATTTAGTCTAACTTCAAAGAAGCAGTGGTCAGGGATCAACATCAACACTTACTAGTTATCCAATAATCAATTATACATGAGAATATAGACAGGTATGCGGCATGGAAAGTAGCAACACAACAGATAAATATGTACAACATGCTTTTCAATAAAAGAAATAAATATGAAGCCGTCAAATACTATGTACCATCTCGAATAGAGTATATGTGGCCAATATCAGGTGCAAATGCTAAATCTGAGTCAAGCTGCTCATCGATACACTGACTCCCTGTCAAAATATTCCATGTAATTCTGTCGAGACGAATGAATCGATGCTATAAGAGTGGTGTTATATAATCCTGTCGAGGTGAACGACCCGATCCCATAACAGTAGTTTTACATATTCGGCCCAATCCCATAAAAGTAGTTTTACATAATCCTACCAAGGCGGATGTCTAGATCCAATAAGAATAGTGTTGAGGTGATCAGCCTGATCCCATAAGAATAGTTTACTTAATTCTGCCTAGGCGAACGTCTCAAATCCATAAGAGTAGTGTTGAGGCTATCATCCCATAAGAGTATTTAAACTTTCGACGGGTCACTAGCCCACTGGAGAATATACTTATGAGTTAAATAATCATGACACTTCAAAAAAAAATTATACTAGGGAGTAAATCCATAAGAGAAGGAACAATTGCACAGCGAATCAAGTATCACACTAAGAGTTTAGAATAATAGAGCTCGGTAAACTAGGCAAGTCTAGTCTCATGCTAAATCATGAACTAAAGAATTAAATTAAGTAATATTAACTCAAGTAGTGTAGTTAAATCATGTTATATGCCTAAGTCTACCCGGACGTATAAATAATCTAGCATACGCACCGACGCTTGTCACCTCGTATGTATATAGCTCCCATAACACATAGCATGTAGCAAATAGAATACCTATGGGGATAAGTTCCCTCTTATAAGATTAGGCAAGACACTTACCTTTCTCCAAAATTCAATAACTAGCCACAACATTGCTTTAATACCTCAAACCAATGCCAAACAATTTTAAATTAGCCAACGAATGTGAAAACTAGTCAAAACATACTCAACAACCCATAAAAGTCAACAAAAGTAAAATACGGACCAATGTAGCTAGATACTGAAATTGGTTACAGAATACGTTTACCCATAACTTACAGTCTATATTGATAAAATCATCCAATTTCGTCCATGAATTGACCCTCAAATCAAGGATTTACCGTTTCATAACTTTGGGGCTCAAAACCTAAATTTCTACAATTCAAATACGGATAAAAATGATAACCATAGAAATAATCATGGGTAAACAGCAAAATAAAAGTTAGATACTTGCCCCTTTAGAAAACGAGAAGAACGCTGCAAGAAAATCGCCTCAAACCGAGCTATGGAACTCAATATATGCTCAAAATACAAACAATGAGTGATTTGCCAATTTAAACCACTGACCAGGTTATTTGTTTCCAACGCCTTCACGGGACACATTCTCCGAGAAGAGCAATTGTTTTTATTAACCAGTCAACCTAGAATTCCTTCTTTACGTTCGCGGAACCCCCTTATATTCTCTAACAACAAAAGTTTGCACCAGAAACCATCAATCTTTTCCGACACTAAAATGGACGTAACTCTCTCATATGACCTCGAAATTCGACAACGTGTTTACAGTTTCGAAATCACGATACGGATTGGTTCAATGAACACAATTTAGTGATCCTTTTCTCAATATGGTACCTTTTATGCCCAAAGAAATGATGCTAAAACATCAAATAAAAGCATGTCACAACCCAAAACCATCCTAAGCTAATCAGAATCTAACCAAAACTTACGGGCAAGTCCAATATCATCATACAAATTTGTTGAAAGCTTTAAATCATGAATCTGAATTCGTTAAGTCCACTATTTGACCGTTGTCAACTCAAATTCTTTAACTTAACTAGTATGCATATCAAGTGTCCAAATCATTCTTAAACAACTCGGAATGGAACCAAATTTCACACACAAGTCAAATACGACAATACCAACCTGTACCCAACTCAGAATACTAAACAAGATCCGATGTCACCAAAGTCCACTCCAGGTCAAACTTAGCAAATTCAAAAACCTTCAAAATGTCAACTTTAGGTAATAAGAGCCTAATTGTTTCCGGACCATCCAAAATTCGACCTGAACATATGCCCAAGTTCTAAATAACCGTTGTATTTATCGAAACCATAAAAACTACGATCCGAGCTCATTTACTCAGAAGTCAAACCTTAGTCAACTCTTCCAACATAAAACTTCCAAATTGAGAATCACTCTCCCAAATCAATCCCCGAACCTCTCGAACATCTAAATAAACCATACACGCAAGTTATAATGCATCATATGATGCTACTCAAAGTCTCAAACCGTTGATTAGCAATGCTAAAGCTTAAAATGATCGATTGGATCGTTATAAAAATCAGTGATAGATTCTTGTTATAATCATAAATTTGAGTTAGGTTTAGTTATCCCCAATGAAGTAGATGAAAATTGTAAGGCACCATAAAAGTTTTCCAAGAATTTCAGTTTTTATGGTGCAAAGGTAAGCTAATGTGCCATAACACGAATTTTTGGATTGTGCAATGCAATGTGGAGTTGGTAGAAGAATTTGCAGAAAATGACGATTTTATGGTCCAATATGTTATAGAGGATTTGTTCCGCTAACCGCGGAATCACCACAAAAGGATTCAAAAGCAACTCAAAATTTGAAGACCATTTTGTGGCCATTCTGCTGGTCGCATATCTGACCAGACCCAAGCCAGAATTTGAAGACCATTTCGTTGCCATTGCGCTGGCCGCACATCTGTTCTGCTACCGCGGAATTGACATACTATTTTTCGGGCATTCTGCTGGCCACAGATCTGTTCTGGTACCACGGAATTGAATCACATAATTGACACATGGGGGTTATTTTTGCAAATTTTCTAATCCGACTCTATTTTGATATAAAGCTTTAGGGGGTTATTTTATAAGTTATAATTTGATGTTTTAAAGTGAGGATATCAATTTATAGAGAGAAGCTCTAACAATTCAACTCTCGAATTCTTGCTCAAACCTTGGGAATTCCATAGGAAAACTCACAAGACATTCTACTTACAAGGTAAGACTTCATCCCTAGCTTTTATGCAAAGTTTAATAATGGTATTTAAGTAGGATGTAATCATCATGGGCCTTGTGGGATGGTGATCGGAAGCCATAATCTCTCAATCTTGAATTTGGGAGTATGTGAAGACTAGGAAATGTGATTTTGGTGGGTTTGAAGCAAATGGTTGGGCATGTATGTGACCAATAATGGTTGATAGGTGTTGTAGGGATATTGTATATTGGTTGACTGCTTGAAAATTTATTGTGGGGGTAGAGGAATTTCTATTATGGGACCTTGTAGTCGATTTCACATATTATATGTTTGATGAAATATCAGAAAATGATAAATCTAAGAACCCCTTCCTAATTATGGTTAAATTTGGTTATGTTTTTATAGATTGAGGTTGCTAGGAGTGTGGGAATCCATGAGTTCCTCATAAGTTCCAAATGTAGTTGTTTAAACTTTTATTCCTATTGTTCCCAATTGCTTCAATGATTGAAATGCTCAAATGTTTATGTGCTCGAGTCGTGTTCAAATTTTCCCTATCGTGTTATGGTCCCCCTCCGTGGAAAAATGTCCAAATATGGTTGTTGTAACTAATGCATAGGATTTGAATTAATGTTTCAACTGTAAATCACCATGCTCTCCGTTGTAAGTGTTTCCAACGTGTTTGAGTTCATTCATACCCATGATTTAAAGCTAAAAATATCATGCTCCCCTTTGGGAAAAGTATTTCGAGAATAAATGGTGTATTAATCGCTTATGATTCTAACTTGTGTTTCAATTGCCAATCATTATGCTCAACTCTTTGAAAGAAATTCAATGTGTTTAAGTCACTCATTAATAATGAACTTAAAGCTATGATTTTCGGAATGTCTATATATTGGTGTTTATGTTAATGATCATTGGATGTAAAGAAATGAAAGTATGAAATATGAAATACAGTCATCTTGCCATGTATGAAGAACATTATGTATGGCCAAGAGTGCCAACGAAATAAAGATGTTGTAAATGGTTAAAAGTGCTAATGAAGCTATACATCGTATGAAAGGCTATGAAATGAATATATTTCTATTTCTATTTCCTTTGTATACAAAAATATTTTTGGGAATATCATTAGCGAGCCGAGAAAGGGTGGGTTGTAAAGGCTCAAACTTGAAACTTTACGTGCCGGTGTAGGATTTGATTGAAGGATGAATTATTGTGGTATATTGTATTGAGATTATTCCCCTTATTTGGGAAGAGGTTATTGCTAGCAAAGTTGATGTCGAATCACACGGCATATGTGGGGAGATGACCTAGTCGATCGGGTGGCGATCAGACGCCATGTCGCGCCTATGGTGGTTCCTCCTTCTTATTATTATATTTGATTTGTATCACATGTCAATCGATATTCATTCGTGGAGAGATGGCTTAGCCGATCGAGCTTTGATCGGACTCCATGCCTCATGCATGGTGAGATGATTGGTGGCTAATGATCTCCCAACCAAAATTATTAATACTTAATTGAAATTGATTATGTTTTAATTTGGCATTTAGTATTACTTGAGTTCTTTATTGATTCCATGTTTACCTCATTTTATGTTGGTACTCTACTCCATGAGAGGGTATTTATTTTTACATACTAGTACTATTCTATATGTACTAATGTCCCTTTTGCCAGGGGTGCTGCATCTTTAATAGATGCATGCGGTTCGTCAGCAGGCAGCTTTGACCCTCGTTAGCATTCACCCTTTAGTCAGCATATTTTGGTGACCCCTACTCTATTCTGGGACCTTATGTCACTTGATATTATACATTGTGTTTTGAGGTATAGACGGGGCCTTGTCACTGGTACTTTCATACTACTCGTCTGTTACACTTAGAGGCTCCATAGACATGTTGTGAGTAGTGTTCGATTTGGGGGCATGAACTAGAAATGTTGTAGTTGTCAAATATGTTTTCCCCTCGTAACTATGAACTTGTAATATTTTGAAATTTGTAAATGAAGCTCCTATAAGTAATGGGAAAAGGATGCGGTACACTTTACTCTTCTCATGTCTATTTCTTGTTACTGATTTTTAAATCGTTCATGGGTAAGGTTGGGTAGAAGGCAGCGAGTAGGTTTGCTTGAGTGTGATGTCTCGGTCGAGCGCCAGTCGTGCTCCCCAAGGTCGGGACGTGACAAAGACCTCCTTAAAATTACCTCAATCCAAACTCTCTAACTCCCAAAATAATTAAAATAAATTCCAAGTACTAAATGATGTTAACTATACAAGTGCAGAAATCTATTTAGAAAAGAACAACAATATCCCTACTTCACTAAAACAGTAATAACATTTTGTATAGATATAAGAATAACAAACTATTAGAATTTCTGAAAACTATATTCAATGAGCTAAAACTTTCCTCAAGGAATATTAAACAAATTCCTTATATATTATGAACAGATTTCTCTTGAATTTGGATTTAATGCAGAATTTCAGCACTTCAAGTCTTTCAAAACTTGCTCCAAATGTGTCGAAACTCACCTGAGCACCCCGAGACTTCATTCAATCATTCCTACAAGTTCAAATACCTTATTTAGACTTATCTAAAGTATCAAAACACCCATAGGAACATCACTTACAAAGAATAAAGGTTCAAACCGAATAAAATTTCTCTCCTGTTGTTAAATCTTTATTCTTTCAAAAGAGTGTCTGAATTGCACTTAGCCACTTCGGATAATTTCCAAACTTTGAATATAAGTTCGATTCAACTATATAGTCTTATTCAAATTCTCGAAACACTAACCAGAATCCAATAATATCAAAGTTAACTCTTGGTTGAACTTATGAACTCATAAGTTCCTCAAATTGCCAACTTTCCACAATGGCATCAAATTCTTCTAGGAACCTCCAAAATAAAATTTGAATGTACGTACAGGTCCAAAATCATCATATGAACCTATCGGAACCATCAAAATCTGATTCTGAGTCCGTTTACTCAAAAGTCAAATTTTAGTAAACTCTTTAATTTACAGCTTCCAGAATGAGAATTACTCTTCCCAAATACGCCTGAACCTTTCAAATATCAAATGCAACCATGCACCTAGGTCATAAAACATCAAATGAACCTACTCGAAGTCTTGAATCGCAAAACGAAGCACTAGCACTCAAAACGACTAGTCAGATCGTTATATTCAATCAGATAAATTAAAAATAGTAACTACTCTTATGATATTTTGTCGGCCATATGTTGTAAATCAAATCTATGACTAAGAGTTAGTAAATATTTTCTATTTCTTATACATTCTTAGAACTTTCCCATTTTTTCCCGAGGTTCAAATCTCTTTTACTAGTGTGGGATGGTTTACCTTTTAGTTGTTAAATCTTGCAATGCATTTCGTCTGTTAAGTTTTGATAATAGTTTAATGATGTCAGTGCATATTGTTTACCCAAAAAAAGAGTAACAATTAAATTTGCACACGGTTTAAGGAATACGTGGTTTAATTCAATAAGAATAGTTAAGAATAACAGATAGATGAATTAAATAGAAAATAAACTATCAAACCAATTGCAATACGATGGCTAAGCCTGATCTTAGATTGAACAGTTGAATTCGTCCTCGATCGAACCCTCGATGCAAGCTCGGTCGTGAGTAAAAAAAGAACAAACAAGTAATGCCTTGAACAGTTGCTAGAAGACAAAAGTAAATTTTCTTATTGTTTTAAATTGCCTGCTACAATGTGTCAGACTAAAGAAAAACTTCCCATTTATATAGTAGGAGAATTTCAGTCCTAGTATAAGTCTAAAAAAGATAAAAAATTTCTTTTCCCGGTAATTGTTGATCCATAATCAATAGTGAATGAGATGCGCGCCGTAATATCCGGTTGAGGGCGAGTATTACGGCCCCCTATCCATCATGCATAACTGTCTACCGCGTCTCCCAAGGTCTAGAGGTTATACTCGGTCCAGGGTGCATCGCTTTACCATGTCCGATGTCAGATATACTATTAGTTCTTCCTGGGCCTCGATATGAGGGGTCTCTGGCCTCGATTATAATATCACGGATTCGTGCCCCCCTTTTTTCTCTCATCGGGGAATCGAGATAGACATCGCCCCCGATTTTACCCGTACATATATAGTCCCATCGTTTTTCGGAGGGTAGACGTATCAAAGTGACAGGAAGCGATAAATGAACGCCAGTTGCTTCCTTCGTACGTTACAGCTGAGTTGACGGGTCAACAAAACATCCCATCAGTCACGTCGTTCTGACTTCATACATGTGTCAGCCACCGATTGACTGTCCTAAAATGTGAAACGTCACGCATTGATTGTCCTTCCTCTATAAACCTCCGACCCCTTTATCACTTCTCCACTTTCTGATTCCAGAGCTCTTTGATTTACCCTCGAATTCTCCACTTACCTTTAAACTCTTCAAATCTTCATACTTTCTCTTTGAATCTTCAACCCAGACCTTCATATCTTCATCCAATCTTCAAATCTTCATATATTTTCTAGAAACCGATGCCAAAAACTTCCAAATCTGTGCCTCAGTAAACCGCCCCGTTATCTTCCAACCCGGCCACAAATGCTGAGGTTTCCATTCCCGAGGTGTCCCAAGAGCCTCCCTTGAAGAGTTTTATCTTCAGGGGCTGCTCTATTGAGAACGACTTCAAGGTCGAGAAGGCGTCCAGTCAACAGGACCTAGGAAAGGTAGCATGGAGGTATATATGCTCCATTACTTAGGAGACATTCCCCACTATGTGGGTAGACAATAATTGGGAGGTCAAGGCGGTGGTCGTCCCCGAGCCCAACGAAGACATCACCACTCACGTGGAGGGGTACCTATGTTTTTACACTTACCCCTTCACGCTCGCCCCGGTGGACCCCATAATCCTTGACTTCTGCAAAAGGTACAAGGTCTACGTTGGGCAAACTCACCCGTCCTTTTGTAGGATCGTAACCCTCTTTCATCACATCGTAAACAACACCGAAGCACCTCGGTTCACCTTCGTCCATATGCTTCATCTCTAGAGTCCCCGAATATTCCGAGGGGGGTTGATCAAACTCGTTTGCCAAGCAAGTAAAGCTCCATTCTCGAGCATCGACGAGGACCGAGATCGAGGTTAGGATGGGACGTTCATTCAGGTGAAAACCGAAGACCTCATTCCCTCCGAATTTATATCGTTTCCCAAAAAGTGGAACGCATCCCGTAAGTCTTTTCCTTCTTGGGTATTTGGCGCTCCCTTTTATTCTTTTTCTAATTGGATGTGTATATCATTGTGCAGCGGTTTACCAGGTTCCAAATGCAGTCCCCTGCTTCATGGAGTGGATCGAGGGGATCTACAAATAGATGTCTTACTTCAAGTGTGCATGGCGCAACTTTAGAAGTGCAAGTGAGAGGCCCGTTCCCATGGTGAGTCTTTCTCCCAAATGATTATACTCACACACTTGACTTGTATTTCGCTAAGTCTTCTTCCTTCTCACAGGTTTGCCCAAGTCCACCGAGCTCAGGCCGTTGGATGAGGATGAGGACCCATCCTCTCTTGCCGAACCCTCCGCTTCGGGACAGCTCAGGTTTTCCGCAAATGAGGAGGAGAAGAAGAAGAAGAAGAAGAAGAAGAAGAAGAAGAAGAAGAAGAAGAAGAAGAAGANGCAAACTCACCCGTCCTTTTGTAGGATCGTAACCCTCTTTCATCACATCGTAAACAACACCGAAGCACCTCGGTTCACCTTCGTCCATATGCTTCATCTCTAGAGTCCCCGAATATTCCGAGGGGGGTTGATCAAACTCGTTTGCCAAGCAAGTAAAGCTCCATTCTCGAGCATCGACGAGGACCGAGATCGAGGTTAGGATGGGACGTTCATTCAGGTGAAAACCGAAGACCTCATTCCCTCCGAATTTATATCGTTTCCCAAAAAGTGGAACGCATCCCGTAAGGCTTTTCCTTCTTGGGTATTTGGCGCTCCCTTTTATTCTTTTTCTAATTGGATGTGTATATCGTTGTGCAGCGGTTTACCAGGTTCCTAATGCAGTCCCCTGCTTCATGGAGTGGATCGAGGGGATCTACAAATAGATGTCTTACTTCAAGTGTGCATGGCGCAACTTTAGAAGTGCAAGTGAGAGGCCCGTTCCCATGGTGAGTCTTTCTCCCAAATGATTATACTCACACACTTGACTTGTATTTCGCTAAGTCTTCTTCCTTCTCACAGGTTTGCCCAAGTCCACCGAGCTCAGGCCGTTGGATGAGGATGAGGACCCATCCTCTCTTGCCGAACCCTCCGCTTCGGGACAGCTCAGGTTTTCCGCAAATGAGAAGGAGAAGAAGAAGAAGAAGAAGAAGAAGAAGAAGAAGAAGAAGAAGAAGAAGAAGAAGAAGAATAGGAAGTCTTCATGCTCCCCGGATGCAAAGGTGATGAAGAAGAGGGTGGTCGTCTGGATCCGGAAAAGCAACAAAAAGAGCACCAAGTCTAGGGTATCGGACTCTGATTCTGTCTACCGGCTCAGGGATTACCCTGAGGATGACGACCTTGATTTCATTGCTCACGAGTTGGCCATCAACGAGGGGGAGTAGGCGGCAACTGAAAAAGGTGACCAAGAGGTAGATCCCTCTCTAGCTCGGGAACCAGAGAGAGAGTCGGAGTACATGACCTCCTGAGAAACCACCCTTGCCCCAAATGAGGTAGCTGATGTCATCAACATCATGGAGACTTCATCCTACACTAATTCCATACTTAAAGAGGCTCAAGCTGACAAAACAAAATCAAATGAGACTGCACCGGGCCCAAATGATGCCCTCCGAAACTAGTGAGGTAGTTCCCTGCCCCAAGCATAGAACCCGACTGTAAGATAACAATCATTCTTATTATCTCAGCGGACACCCGGGCGTTGTGCACTCCGGTGGGCATGGTCAGCTACCTTCGTTGCCTGGTGACCGAGGAGGACCAGGCAAAGATTACAAAGTACGCACATCGAGCCTCTTCAATGAGGTGCAACAGGCACTAAATCGGGTAAGACGTCTATCGGTTGTATCCTTTGCGGATTTTTGCTTAGCATGTTCTAATGACCTCATTGTTCTTTAGGCTTCAGTGCTTCATCATAAAAGCTTCCTTCGGTCTCTCTTGGAAATCAGTCACCTCGAGTTCGAGCTCAAAGAGTAGATCTGGAAGAAGGACATGTATAGGACTCTTAGTGAACAATAAGATGAGGCTATTGAGGATCTCCCAACTCTTTGGGTCGAGCTGGAAAAGGCTCATAAGGAGGCCTCATCCATGAAACGGGAGCATGCCAATATAGTCGAGAAGGTAAGGATATTTGAGGCTAAAAACAAGAAGCTACTCGTGATGACAAACAACGCAACTCCGCAAGTCCAAGAGAAGATAGACTTGTTTGACCAGCTTCGGGCTGAGATAGATGAGGTCAAGTCTACGGTCGAGGCATTGAGGGGCAAGATGGACCTGCTGGCTTCGGAAAAAGAGGCTGTAACAGAGGAGCTGGCATCGGTCAAGGACCAGATCTGGGTGGAAAAGGACAAGGCCGACAAGTGGTCTCGGCAAAATGATGAACTTCGGGCACAGCTGAACCCAGTCGTTGTTGCACCCTATTTTGTACTAGTCAAAACAAGATTCAACTTGTTGTTTCTCTTTTGTTGATAAAAGAGAGTCGCCACCTAATATTTAAAGGTATACTAGGGTACCTATTTAATTACTAAGTCACATTCTTTATTAGTCTGCTAACCGGTGAGATTATGGGTAAGGGTTCTTCTTCTTCTAAGGGGAAGGTGTTAGGCACCCCTTAAAATATACGTGAGGTAGCTCCATAGGACATAGACTAATTTTGGGATCAATTATTTATATTATGCCTTAATTAATATTAAAGAGTACGGCTTACTGTATACCTAAGGCATAATATAATAAAACGAGCGTGAGACCTTTAAAGCGATGTGAATTTATAAAGGAGTCTAAAGATATATTGGTGGATAAAATTGAAAGAGTTTTGAAATATATATGTTAATGGTTTATAGTTATAAAGAATGTGAAAAGAGGTTAAGTTATGAAATACTTGGTTTCGAGAATAGGTGTTCATGTAACTTTAAGAGATGTTTGTAAGAAAGTGAACCTAAAATATACCTTGGATTTTGAAATCTTAAATATTTGACTTGAGAAATAGTTTTGAAATTTTTGCTGGCCAGAAGCACTTTGGTTTTTTGAAAGAGTCGATTTTCTAGCCTTGCGATTCGGATCTGATTTCCTTTTGAAAATGGGGCTGATGTTTTTGCTAAGTTATGGGCTTCAAAATCTTGTTAAGAAAAGTAGATGAGCAAAAACATAATATGGTATAAACAAGTGTAATTAGTGAAATGGGGATTAATTACTAACTGATTCTTTTAGTCATATGTTCTTTAGGGCTTGCCTAAGTTTTATATGACATTGAAGTATAAAATAATGTACGTGATCTAATATATGAGTGTTATATACATGTGAGATAAAACAATGGCAAAGATATAATGAAATGCAACAAGACAATAGGCTAAACTAGTGAAGCTGTAAACAATAATAAAGGAGTTGAGGGAAAGAGGACTGGACTCTCGTAATTTGGCCTCAACAAGGCAGGCCCAGAAGTAAAAGGACGGCAGAAGCTGACTTCAGGCTCCCAATAATTCAACAAGACTGGGCTTGGGCCTGAGTTCCGTAGGAACTCAGCAGGCCCAAACAAATGTACATGTCCAAGAGAAAGAGGGAGTCATTAGATACATGTTCTATACACTCAACCATGTATGAAACATATAAACAGATAATTGGAGCAAAATGTAATAAACTATCAATATTCGAATACTTATAAGAAAATTATACAAATTTGGTGGTTATACATGTAAATAATTTACATTGAAAACCTTTCATTGTCATTAAATACTAAATTGTCAATGAATTAAGAGCTAAGGAGGGAGTTCTACTCAAGATCGATGCCCCATTTGAATCCTTCGGAACTTCAAAGTTCCCAAGGGACTTAAGGCCCAGGGCAATGCTTGTGCCGGGGAGAGCAGCTCAACCTAGAGTTAAACTCCACTCCCAAATACCCCTAACCACTAACAACTTATTTTTTCCTATGGGTTTAAGTGCCAATTAGGCTCTTTCAATGTAAACTAAATGCTATAATATCCCCTACCACAAAAGTATACTTTTATCCTAACAGAATAATATAGGGACACACAAAACAATTCTTATGACTACATTTCTAATAACAAATGAGCAATACACACATCAAGTAAATCTAAAGGCCAGACTTCGAGCACATATAAGAGAAACAAAAACATCATGATATATTGTTAAATATCTAACACTGGGAAATACATTCAAAGGAAAGGTAAAGAATACACAATTCATGTACGCAGCAACCCAGAAAATGTAGATATTTCTACCCTGGTAGACTAATTATAGATTGATTATCTTAGATCTTGCCACTAGCACATGCATGGGTTAATAAACACTACTTGGAACATTTTAAAAGGGCATCAGTAAAGGTTCAGACAAATAGTTACAACTAATCACGCTCCGATTGATTGAGCCAACTGATTGCTACATACATGACTTCAAATGATGAAGCCAACGGCTCATTTGTACAGGGCGGTCCGATTAGTTTAGCAGGCAGTTTGCTATATACAGGACTTCAATTGGTGAAGTCGGCGACTTCTTTGTACAGGGTGCTCGATTGTTTGAGCAGGCGATTTGCAATGTATAGGTTTTCCATATCAACTGTTTGATTCCGAGGTACCTGCAAATGATTCAAAGGTTAGCTCTTAGCCGTACCTAAAAAATTCAAGTAAATAACTAAGAGAGATAATCTTAGGCAAGTGGTGGGTCCGTCATTTTTCCCAGTCTGGTCTCAACGCTTCCTTGCTTCCTATTGACCCTTCACTCAAAGAAACATTCTTAGTGGGAGTGGGGAAGTTGGTTTGTGTTGACCACAGTGTTGGTTTGCCCCGGGCTCCTGTTGAAATCTTTGTCCTGTTGACGTTGATCTCCTATGATGCTTCTAATAATGCGGCTGCTTGCTGTCGCGACTGCGTCCGAATTTGAACTAATGCATTACAAGGCTTTCCTAAGGTTATGATTGAACCCTTTCAGGTTGCCTACGTATCCAAAACAAAATAAGGTCTGAACGTAGTTCGATTAAAACAGATGCAAAATGATGAGATTAAGAATGAAAATGGCCTCTAGCACATGCATGGGTTACAACTTCCAAATGAAATACACGCATACCAATATATTGATTAGCTTAGGTCTTAACACTAGTACATGCATGGGTTAATAACACTACTTGGAATCTTTTAAAAGGGCATCATTAAAGGTTCAGACAAACAGTTACAACTAACCACTTTAACTGTGAAGGTTCAGACAAAGAGTTACAACTAACCACTTTTACAGAAGTTATCAGAGATATCATAAACATGATCGACACTCTCAATATGACTACAGGTGCACATATTTGAACATAGAATTCCTAAGGTGCTCAACAGGATCACATTCATAATAGTATTAACCTTAAATAAACTATTATGTTCAGGTAGTAGCAGTAGAGAATTTCTCATAAGATTAAAAATCAGAATCAGTTTCAGAATAGCAGGTTAGAGAGAACTGAGTGTAACTTCAGAACAAAATATGAAGTCATGCAGACAAACATGGATACATGCAACATTTAATCAGCTATAAATATATATACATTTCAAATGGGGGTGTGATATTACACAGACAGGGGAGATTTACATGTTATAGAATCAAGTCAGCCATGTCATGAGGGGAAGACGGGGTTATAGACAAGAGAAGGATTATACCAAACAGATGTAAACTCAGGTGTATAGGCTAAAATTAGCATCTGAATGTGAAGCAATCATACTCAACTTGAAAACAGTTATCACTCAAATACAACAAATGACTATGTCCTATTTTTATGAAAGACAACTTGACGATGACTGAATATAAGCTTCACAAGGTCAGTGGTGGCATAAAAGAGATTAAAGACAAGAAAGTACTATACCAAATAGGTTTTGACGGAAACATGTAACCGAAGGCTTTATCTAAATATGAGATAGTTTTGTCAAGCTTGAAGACAGTCATAGCTATGTTTGTTTTATGAAAAATAACTTGAAAGCAGAATATAGACGAAATAGTTACTGGAATTCATAAGAGTTCACCTCAACAACACTGTCTCATATAGGTACGACCAACAGTTGGATATGAATGCAATATTTGCAACAATGACAACTCAGAGGCTATTCTCAAAGTTAACAGACAATGATGTAGGGAAGAATGACACTTAAACACTTAGATTGTCATGCTTCAGTTAAATGGTGAAGAGGTGTAAACTATGAACTATTAGGTTTTGTCCTAATGAGGATTACCAGACAGTGAAATTGACCATAAGACAACAGGATGCGGGAAAAATAGTGTTCAGAGAAAAAGATCACATTAAAGATCATAATAGAACTATTGACATAAAATTTGAAGTTTATACAAGCATGGAATTCATTAAGGCACATTGAGGGACTTAAATCATATTGGTTATCTGAAAATCACTAAGGCCCGTAAAGGAAACTTAATCATATAGACTGTTTAGGTTTAGAAATGCAAGTCATTAAGGTCATGTAATAGTTTGATCAATACCAATTAAAGAGATTCATAAAACACATGATGAATGACCACTTATCAACAAACACTTTAACATGAACATGGGAATAACATTTGATAACATCACAAATGACTACAATTAACAAAAGACAACGAGCATATTCATAACATTCTAATAAGGTAACTAAAAGAGAGGAGTTAGAGGTATACTGGCATTTTTGAGGGCAGCAGGCCAAACAGGGATCTCTCATAATTGCTTAAGACCCAAGATTTCAAGCTCGAAGTAGTGAAATCACTCAGAAACAAAAGAACAGAAATCAGTAAGAAACCCTAGGTTTTGGAAATCTCAAAATTACTCCTAGGTAGTTGTTCTTTCATCTAGTTGGTGATTCTAAGTTGTGGTAGATGATGTCAGGTGAGAACATTAAAGGCCCTATTTATAGTATCATTAAGGCTCTTAGGGTTTCACAGATTCAAAATAATAGTAGAAAGTGATGAAAGATTAATGATGATAGCAAGATTGAGTGACATCAAAAAGTAAACAGGGGGGAAACAGAGTCGAGTTTATCTGAGCACAAGGAGATCGACCATTGAAGCTTTCGATCAGTGGTTAAACCCTAATATCCAGAGGTCACTGAGTTTGACCTCTGGGCATTGAAAACTCATGATGAACTTTGAGAAGGACTCCATGCGTGCTCCGATTTGACAGAACACGAAGGAAATGGAGAGATTTGAAGTTGCATCTTTGAGTCTAGGGTTTCAGATTTGGGTATTTTGAATTTTGAGAGATGAGATAGGAAATAGCCGGATGGATTCACAGATTTCATAAGGCAAAAGGATGGTTTTAGGCTCGATCTTTGACCCATCAAAGAAAATCAAATAATTTAAAGGTTTTTCACTTTCGGGCTTAGGGATTCGGATTAGGGTTCTTGAATTAGTGATTGAAAGAGGAAATTTTAAGCAGGATTCATGGATAGGGAGACAGAAGGGATGATTCAGAGTGGTTTCGAATGACTTTTCACAAATTTGTGCAAGGTCCGAAGGTTGATGGCTGATGGAGATGAGAGAAAAGAGATAGGAAAGGGAAATGAGGGCGGCTGAGTGAGGTGAAAAATGATTAGGGTTTGGGTAACTGGGAAGTCCGTCTCTAGGGTTAAAGTGTAGAGATACAATCTGGGCCATTGATCTTTGAGATCAACGGTCCTGATAATTTGGTCATTAAAGATTTTTGGGGCAGAATTTCGGTGGCCGTTGGATTCTTGTGATCCAATGGTTGTGATTAAACTTGATGGGTGTTTAAATTAAAGAGGAAATGGAGACAAATTATAAGTCGTTGATCTTAGGAACAGACGTCTTTGATTCACTGTGTTTCTTGTGCGAGTGTTATGGAGAGGTGACGTGGTGCGAGCTCATAGGCTCAAAGAGAGTGGCCTGGATTGCCACATTGGAATGGAGGTGGGGTATTTGGACTGGGTCAGATCCGTTTAGGCTTGGTAATTGGGATAAAAATAATTTAAGAGATGGCCACTTTGATTTTAATTGAGAATTGCAATTATAGCCTCTTTTTGAAATTAATTTAAATAAACTTAACAATTTTCAATAAAATATGGTAAAATTATAATTATTATATATACTACTAATTATTTTAATTATTTTTTTTATAAATACTATGTTTTCTAAATTGCAACATTAATTTCGAATTATTAACATAGTAACCTAATTTACTAGAAATTAAGGAGTAATTTATCAAATTAATTATGAGGCCTATGTAATGTATATACAAAAGTTACTTTAATAATCTTAAAATAGTAAGTATATTTGTAGTTACATAATATTAATACTACGTGATTAAATTTAAAACTAATACTTAATTAATTTGTAAAAATAGGTTTTTATTACTAGAAAATACTTTAAAAATATTTATTGTTAATTATTAAGTATAAATAAATTAATTTTAAAAAGGAGGGCAAAAATTGTCTGTCAATAGCTGTCACGGAAGGGGATGCCCTCGGCCAAGCATACACTGCGTTGAGGTCTAAATTGGAGGCAACTTCGATTGATTCTTCCGATGTCGTGAAAATGTTGGCCTAGTATAAGGCTGATGTAGAGATAGCCGACTCCCGCTTAAAGACGAAGACCGAGTATGTAAAGCGGTTATCCCGTAGAGAGACCCTCGAGGAGATTCGCGCCTGAGGTTTTGACTTGTCGGCCGAGATCGAAGAATCCATGAGACTCGAGGCCGAGGCAAAGGAACTCTATGAGCTTGAGGGTCCTGAAGGCTCCAAAGGTTCTAAGGATTCCGACGGTTCAGGTGACGAGTAAAGCCCCGATGAAGACCAGGCATATATGCCTTAGTTCTTTTTTGGTTTTCCCTTGTATTTTTTCTTTTTTATTTATCTTGAGGTTGTTTTGTCGTGCCTTTGTAAATATTTTTTGAAATATATAAAGTTTTCCCTTTGGAAACACCATATATTTACTTTACATCATCTCTTTGCAATTTTTTATTTATGTATCGTTCTTAATGACTTAGCATAGAATCAAATGTGATCTAGAGTATCCGTTCTTCGGAGGCCCGAATGGGGCCCGATTTCGATGGCAACTCCGGATTACTCGTGGCTTCGAGATTTTGATAAAATCGAAGGCGTTTAAGATGATTAAGTGTCTTAGACGATGTTTTTGCCGAGCTACCTTTTAATAAGTTTTGACTATACGTAAGGGCCTTACTTTCTGAGTACAAACTTCGGATGTCATTGAGCCGTTTTAGGATGGTCGTAGCCTTTCGTATTCGGGCACTCCCTAATAGGCTTGTGCCTCCAGATTCAATAGCGTGGGCCATCCGAATGTTTTATCGGATAACACTTCTCGAGTTGGGGTAGCCCGTGGGCTTTAGGATCTAGGATCGAAGAAGCGATATGCGCAAATAATAATGTATAAGGGAGGCAGAGATTTCTTTCGTTGTTTAATATGTAGGGTACATGGTCGGAGGAGTATAAGCCTTGTGTCGTGGCTAGAGTGGGCTGCATGGGTACGGTTCATATGACCGTTTGACCCTTATAAATGAATCCTAATCACCAAGCCTTGGCTTTTGACATATAAAATTTTCCCTTTCTAAGGATCCTAACCTAGGGGTAATGGCCCCCAGTATTTGAGGCCGAACTTGTGAGGGCTCATATATCATTGACTTGGTGCAAATGATCATCAACTCCAGTTTAAAGTCGGTCTTCAAAACTAAGGTAGCGCGTTTACTGTTGCCTCGTTAAAAACCTTACCGAAAACCCCGCTTCAGGACAAAATCGATTCAAGGAAAAAATAGTACAACACGTGCTTTCAGACCTAATAATCACATTCGCCCCTGGCTGAGTACCTGCATACGTTAGTCTGTAATGTACCTAAATTAAAAAGGAATTAAGTTAGTACCTTAGTAGTAGTTCCGCTTTAAGTGTGCCACGTTCCAGTTGTTCGGTAGTTGTACACCGTTTCCCGATTCAAGTTTAGACGAGCCTTTGCCGGTTATTCCGACGACTCGATACGGTCCTTCCCAATTCGGGCCCAGTATCTTTAAGTTCTATTATTGATAAGATTCACAAGCTTACTTCTATTTATTTTTTTTGTAAAGTTTTTGTAAAAACAAATAATTTATTTCGATTTCCTCTCCTATTTACTACGGCGATGAAGAATCAAATTATCACTATATTTATTTCTTTTTCTTCTTCTTCTTCCAAGTGCAGGATAACCCCAAGGGGTTGTGGGTCTTTTTCTACCAATTGGGGCCATGGATGCTTAGCGGGGATCCTCGTACATAGTGAATAACCAAATTCCAATTGAAATGAAATCTTTAGGATAAATCAATGCAATTTAGGAGGAATCAATGAGAGATCAATTCAAATCCTGGCTTTTCGAATTGAGAGAGATATTGAGAGAGATCAAGAATTCTCAGCTACTTGTTGCATGGCTTTTATTTGAGTTGCGGACCCCACTCTAGAAACGGAGATACCCACATTAATAGCAGGTCTGATTCCAGAATTGAATAGGTCGGTGGATAAGAAGATTTGTCTATCAGTAATGAAAATTACATTGGTAGGAATATAAGTTGAAACATCTCCCGATTGGGTTTCAACTATTGGTAAGGAATTCATACTTCCTTCACCTAAACTAGAACTTCATTTAGTGGCTCTTTCCAAAAGGCGTGAATGCAAATAAAAAATATCTCTCGGATAAGCTTCACGATCGGGCGGTTTTCGTAATAGAAGAGACATTTGGCAATAAGCTTCGTTTGGGTTCCTGGTGTGTAGTATTACCTTTTTCAATACCAAGTCCCCGACTTGAAAATGTCGGAGGTTAGCTCTTTGATTGTAGTACCTCCCTACTCGTTACTTCTGTGCGGCCAACCGTACCAGGGCGGCTTCCCGCCTTTCGTCCAATAATTACATGCTTGTGGTCATGGCCTCGCCGTTTGACTCTTCGGTAGCATACTGGAACCTGAGGCTCGGTTCCCTTACCTCGACTGGTATTAAGGCTTCCGCTTTGTAGACCAGAGAGAATGGGGTTGCTCTAGTACTCGACTTCGAAGTCGTACAATATGCCCATAGGTCTTCGGGCAAGATTTCCTTCCATTTTCCTTTCAAACTAGTCAACCTCTTTTTAAGGTTTTGCAGTATAGTTTTGTTCGTCGATTCCTCTTTCCCGTTCCCACTAGGGTGGTAAGGAACTGATAATATCTTCTTGATCTTATGCTCTTCGAAAAACTTATTTACCTTGCTGCCGACGAATTGTTTTCCGTTGTCGCAAATGATCTCGGCCGATATCCTAAATCGATAGATTATGTGATCTCATATGAAGTCGATGACTTCTGTCTTTCGGACCTTCTCGAACGCTTGAGCATCGACCCATTTGGAAAAATAATCGGTCATGAATAGTATGTATTGGAATTTACCGGGCGCCCATGGCAGGGGACCAACGATGTCCATTCCCCACTTCATAAACAGCCATGGTAACAGGACAGAGTGGAGTACCTCTCCCGGTTGATAAATCATCGGGGCGTGTCTTTGGCACTCGTTGCATTTTTGCATGAAGTCTTTTGCATCCTTCTCGATTTTATTCCAGTAGTAACCGACTCTGATTAGCTTCCGAACTAAGGATTCTGCCCCCAAATGGTCCCCGCAAGTACCATTGTGAACTTCTCTCATGGCGTATTCAGTCTCTCCCGGTCTTAAGCAACTGGCCAGTGGGCCGAAGAAGAATCTCCTGAACAATTCCCCTTCGACTAAGAAACATCTGGCAGCTTTGGTGCGCAGGGCTCTGATTTCCTTGGGATCCCTAGCAATCTTCCTATGTTCAGGTAGTCTATGTATTTGTTCCTCCAATCCCAAGTCAAGTTTGTCGAGTTTACTTTGGTGTGACCTTCTTATACCACTGAGTTCATCAGTTGTACCACTGCCCCCGAGCTGAATTCATCGGAGTCGACAGACGACCCCAAGATGGCCAGTGCATCGGCCTCACTGTTTTGATATCGGGGTACATGCTGTAGAGTCTATTCCTTGAATTGGTGCAGGGCCACCTGCAAGTTGTCCAAGTACCTCTGCATCTGTTCTTCTTTTACTTCGAACATTCTGTTTACTTGATTTATGACGAGTAGGGAGTCGCATTTGGCTTCGATCACTTCGGCCCTAAGGCTCTTAGCCAGTTCTAGACCTTCAATCATGGCTTCATACCCGGCTTCATTGTTAGTCAATTTAACACTTCTAATATCCTATCTAATTACGCTTCCCGCAGGTGGTTTTAACATGATACCGAGCCCGGACCCTTTCGCGTTGGAGGCACCGTCCGTGTATAGGGTCCAGATTCCCAAAGTAGCCCCTGAGGTGAGCAGTAATTCCTTTTCGACTTCGGGTATTAAGGCCGGCATAAAGTCAGCCACGAAGTATGCCAAAATCTGAGATTTTATGGCAGTTCGGGGTCGGTACTCGATATCGTACCCGCGAATCTCCACGGCCCATTTGGCTAGCCGGACCGAGAGCTCAGGCTTATGCATGGTATTCCTCAGCGGGTAGGAGGTTACGACGCATATGGGTGGCAGTGAAAGTACGGTTTTAGCTTCCTGGAGGCGCTTAGCAAAGCGAGCGCTAACTTTTCTTGGTGAGGATACCTTGTTTCGACATCGCCTAGGGTTCTACTAACATAGTAAATAGGAAATCCCATAATTTCTTCCTCCACGAACTAAGACACCACTTACCACCACCTCAAAAACCGCCAAGTAGAGGTACAATTGTTCGTCTGCCTTTGGAGTGTACATTAAAGAGGGGATCAACAGGTATCATTTGAGTTCTCCCAAAGCTTGTTGGCATTCTGGAGTCCAGGAAAAATTATCCTTCTTTTTTAATAGTGAGAAGAACCGATGGCTCTTGTCTGATGACCTCGAGATGAACCGACCTAATGCGGCTATACGCCTGATCAATCTTTGAACCGCCTTGACATTGTCCAGTACGGTGATGTCCTCTATGGCCTTTATTTTATCAGGGTTGATCTCTATCCCCCGATTAGATACCATGAACCCGAGGAATTTTCCTGAACCGACCACAAATGAGCACTTCTTCGGGTTTAGCTTCATGTTGTATTTCCTTAGTATGTCGAAGGTTTCCTGAAAATGCTTCAAATGGTCCTCTGCTCGTAGGAACATGACTAACATATCGTCAATATAAACATTCATTGATTTCCCTATTTGTTCTTCGAACATCCGATTTACTTGGCATTGGTAGGTGGAACCGGCGTTCTTTAATCCAAATAGCATTACGTTATAGCTTAGGTGCCGAATTTTGTTATGAAAGAAGTCTTTTCTTGATCGTCCGGGTCCATTCGAATTTGGTTGTACGCAGAGTATGCGTCAAGAAAACTGAGTATCTCATGCCCAACCGTCGCGTCGATCATTCGATCAATGTTAGGCAAAGGGAAAGAATCCTTTAGGCATGCTTTGTTTATATCTTTATAATCCACACACAACCTTAGTTTATTTCCCCTTTTAGGTACTACGACTACGTTAGCTAACTAATCAGGTTATTTAACTTCCCGGATGGATCCTATTTTTAGATGTTTGGATACCTCATCTTTGATGAACGCGTGTTTGATCTCGGACTGTGGCCTTCTTTTCTATTTAACCGGATAGAACTTCGAGTCCAAACTCAGCTTGTGAGTGGTTACCTCCGATGGGATCCCTGTCATGTCAAGATGGGACCAAGTGAAACAATCAGCGTTAGGTTTAAGAAAATCAATAAGTTTTTTCCTAAGCTCGGGTGATAACCTCGTGCCCAGGTATACCTTTCGATCCAGTAGATGCTCGATTAATATGACTTGTTCCAAATCTTCAACCATTGATTTGCTGGCGTCGGTGTAATCGGGAGCTATGAATGATCTCGGGACGATGTAATTGTCCTCATCATCTCCTCTTTATTCTTCTTGTTTCTCCAATTCGGCTGAGGCTGGTATTAGTGATTGCTATTTAATCTCTTCTTTTTTGGTCGGTTCCGCACCCCTCGATGTTGAAACTACGGGCATCGGGATCACTTTGTCGATAGCAAACATTTTCCTTACGGTCGGCTGTTCTTTGTAGACCATTTTGATTCCCCCCTGTGTGGGAAATTTCAAACAAGGTCAAAGGTACCGCCCTCATATTGTGGACCCATGGCCTTCTGAATAAAGCATTGTACCGCATATCCCTTTCGATCACGTAGAACTTCGTTTCTTTGATTATCCCTGCAGTGTTTACCGGTAAAGTTTTCTCTCATTTCGTGGTCTCACATGCCATGTTGAATCTGTTCAATACCCGGAATGCTGGTACGATTTGATCCTGTAACCCCAATTCCTCTATGACGGTAACGACTCGGCCGGTTGTTTTGATTATTATAATCCCATTCCCCCATTTATTTCTCAACTTATGCTTTACAGTTGTTATGTGACTTGCCGGAGTAATTGGTTCAGGTCCGGTAAGGTTTTGAAATGAATTGGAACACTTAGTTCCAAGGTTTAAAACTTAAATTAAAAAGGTTAATCGGATGTTGACTTATGTGTAAACGACCACGGAATAGAGCTTTGATGATTCCAATAGCTCTGTATGGTGATTTTGGACTTAGGAGCATGTCCAGAATATTATTTGGAAGTCCGTAGTTAAATTAGGCTTAAATGGCTATAATGGAAATTTAAGTTTGGAAGTTTGACCAGGGAGTTGACTTTTTGATATCGGGGTCGGAATTCGATTCTGGAAATTGGAATAGGTTTGTTATGTCATTTATGACTTGTGTGCAAATATTTGAGGTCAATCAGACTTAATTTGATAGATTTCGGCATCAAATATAGAAGTTAAAATTTTTTAGTTTCATTAATCTTGAAATGGGGTATGATTCGTGGTTTTAGCGTTGTTTGATATGATTTGAGGTTTTGACTAAGTTTGTATGCTATTTTAGGACTTGTTGGTGTATTTGGTTGAGGTCCCGGGGTCTTCGGATGAGTTTCGGACGGTTAACAGATTTAATTTTGGGCTTGGAACTTTGCTGAAATTTTTCTGATGCAGTGTCTGGTTTCCTTCTTCGCGTCCGCGAAAGGGAAATAGAGGCAGGCGAGGTTTTGTTCTTCGCGTTCGCGAAGGTTCGCCTGGTAAAGCATCGCGTTCGTGAGGTGTGACTCGCGTTCGCAAAGGGCAATTTTTGGGAAGCATAATTTTGTGCTCCGCGAACGCGACAGGTCCCTCTCGCGTTCGCGAAGAAGGAATACCTGGACAGAAAGTTTAAGTTCTGAAAATGGGACTTTGTCCCATTTTCTATTTTTGACGAATTGGAGCTCGGGAAGAGGCAATTTTCGGGAGATTTTCAAGGAAAACAACGGGGTAAGTGTTCTTAACTCAATATTGGTCAAATTACCCGAATCCATGATTGTTTTTAACATTTAAATAGTGAATTAATTTGGAAAATTTAGAAAACCCTCTTGGTTTAATTTGAAGATTTGAGGGTCGAGTTGATGTCGGAATTTGGTAATATCTGTATGATTTGACTCGTGGTTGAATGGGCATTCATATTTTGTAACTTTTGTCGGATTCTAAAATATGGAGCCCACTAGCGATTTTTGAGTGCAATTTCGGATTTTGTTGGAAAATTAGTATTTTCTTATGGAATTAATTCCTATAATTTGTATTGATTGAATCGAATTATTTGTGACTAGATTCGAGGCATTTAGAGGCCGATTCACGAGGCAAAGGCATAGCAGAATAAAGAATTACACGGTTTGAGGTAAGTAACAATTCTATATTTGGTTCTAAGGGTATGAAACGCCCAATTATGTGTTATGTGATCGGTTATTAGGTGACGCGCATGCTAGGTGACGGGTAAGTGGGCGTGCACCGTAGGATTTGTGACTTGGTCAAATTCCATGAAACTGTGTTATTGAATAATCTATTGTTATCTGTACATTCTCCATGTAGTAGAGAAACTGAACCACCAACCATGTTAGAAATCATGTTTAGATTATGTGTTGGCACTGTAGTGACCTAAAGAGGTCATGTACATGTTGAATTATTTGCTAAATTGCTGTTCTGTACTCAGTCACAGTTTACTTGCTTATTTTATCTCAGTCTCTATTGTTCCTTGTTGATACATTATGCCATTTCTGTTGGGGATGATTTTCATGATTACTGAGAGCCCGCGAGACTGGAGAGATTTATGACTGAGTGAGGCCGAGGGCCTGATTGTGAGATATTATACTATAGCACGTGAGTTGTCCATGCGGATTCAGATATTATACTATAGCACGTGAGTTGTCCGTGCAGAACGTGAGTTGTCCGTGCAGAACGTGAGTTGTCCGTGCGGATCCAGATATTATACTATAGCATGTGAGTTATCCATCCAGCACGTGAATTGTCCGTGCGGATTATAGCGCTTGGGCTGAAGTAGCCCCTCCGGAGTCTGCACATACCCCCAGTGAGTGCGAGTGTTGAGTGCTGAGCGAGTGGGAAGATTGAGTGACTGTTGCTCTGAGAGGATGCATTGATTTCATTATTGTTGTACTACAGTTGTCATATATCATTGTTTTGGAAATTTCTAAGAGATATTATCTTCTGTTTCAGTCGAACTCGATATAAAATTACTATTTGGGCCTTAATTGTTGAACTTGCAAGCATACCTACTTTCTTATGTTGGAAATTACTGTAATTGGACTTAGCTGTGAAGCTCGTCACTACTTTCAGTTCATTATTTAGTATTGTTACTTGCTGAGTTGGTTGTACTCATACTACACCCTGCACTTTGTGTGCAGATCCAGGTGTTCCCGGACACAGTAGGTGTTCATTTCTTCGCATAGTTGATTCTCCGAAGATTCCGAGGTAGCTGTCGGTGTTTTGTAGACCTTGTCTCTCCTTCCTTATCTTCTTGATTACTATATTTAGACTCAGACTATTATAGACCGTGTTTTCCAGACTTGTGTTGTATAGATGCTCATGTACTCTATGACGCCCCGATAGTTGGGAATTCTGTATTATGTTTTGTGTTTTCTATCCCGGTTATGAGAACTTTTACTATTAAAACTGCTTTAATTCATTCTTGTTTAAAGTGTTGGAAATATTTGTGAGAAGTCGGCTTGCCTAGTACCACGTTAGGCGCCATCACGACAGGTTAGAATTTTGGATCGTGACAACGACCCTTGATCTGATGATGTTGTCCGAGCTACCTAGGTCAATTAGAACATGTTTAACTTGAGATTTATTGATAAGTACGAATATTACCAGTGCATCGTTGTGAGGTTGTACGATGCCCTCGGCATGTTCATCGCTGCACGAAATAGTTCCCTCCGGAACGTAGTCCCGGGTGCATTTTTCCCTCGTAATAGATACTTTAGTATGTTTTATTATTGGCCTTTGGGGGAATTCGACTCCACCAATGATCAAGTTGATCACGTGCTGAGGCTCCTCTCGTTCGACCTATTTGTTGGCATCCCTATATCCGAAGTGGTTTTTGGCTCGTTCACTTAGGAATTCTCGGAGGTGCCCATTGTTGAACAGTCGAACAACTTATTCTCTTACCTGTCAGCAATTATTGGTCCTATGACCGTGAGTGTCGTGATACTTACACATCAAGTTAGGATCTCTCTAGGCTGGGTCGGGTTGCGATGATCGGGGCCACTTGGTCTCTTTGATGCGCCCTATGGCCGACACGATGCTTGCAGCGTCTATGTTGAAGTTATATTCCAATAATCTCGGTGCCTCCCTACTCCAGAGCGACCTATCGAGCCCATTCTTGCTCATCAAGAACCGGTCACTAGGGCCTCGATCGTTTCTCTTCTCGTTCCTTGCTGGGTAACGCCCAGATCTATTTCCCCTTCGATCCGCACTGTATGGTTGATAACAATCTCAGACCGGTCTTAGCTCTTGATCAATGGATCTATTAGATCTATCATCAGTCTGATGGGGTAAATAGATCCAGAAAGGGCCCCGAGTTGGTCGTCCTCGACCCTGATCTTTGACTGGTACCTGTTGTGGATGTCGGCCCAGGTTACCGCCGGGTACTCTACCAAATTGTGTTTTAGCTATTGAGAGGCCACGGAACTTCGGGGGTTGAGCTCCTGAGTGAATGCCTGAACGGCCCAATCATCTGCAACTAGTGGTAGGTCCATCCATTCCATCCGGAATCTCAACACGAACTCCCTGAGCATCTCGTTATCCCTTTGTTTGACCTTGAAAAGATCTGACTTTCTGGTCTCGACCTTGATGGCCCCGGCATGGGCCTTTACGAAAGCATCTGCAAGCATAGCAAATGAGTAATGGAATTTTGGGGCAAGTTGTGATACTATATCATTGCTCCCTTGGACAAAGTTTCACCAAACGTTTTCAGCAACACCGACTAGATCTCATCATCTTCCAAATCGTTCCCTTTGATCATGCATGTATATAAGGTCACATGCTCATTTGGATCCGTGATCCCATTATATTCGGGAATGTCGGGCATACGAAACCTCTTTGGGATCGGCTTTGGTGTCGCGCTCGAAGGAAGGGCTTCTGGATAAATTTATTGGAGTCTGGTCCCTTTAATATAGGGGGTGCTCACGGGATCTGATCGACCTTGGAGTTGTATGTTTTCACCTTCTTATCATTGGCCTCAATCTTTTTCTCGACTGACTCCACCCGTTTTGTCAACGCTTCGAGCATCTTCATTACCTCTGAAGTTACCCCTGGCTCGGCTTCATCCGGTCTCTCGGTAATTTGTTCGTCTCTTCGAGTGCTTTCCCGGGATTGTTCATGCTCGACCCTGTTGGGGGCGTGGCTTTGATTCTGCAGTTGTGCTTTGCCGCTTGTTGAGCCTGCAACATTTTAAAAATCAGTCGTAGGCTCACTCCTTCACCTTCGAGCGCTTCTCGAGCTGTGGGGCGGGGTCCCCCGTGAATACTATTTTCGAGATCAGTTGGCAATTTGTTGTTGATGGCCACCTGCGAGTTAGCATCGATCGGGTCGGCGGCTGGGACACCATTGGGATCGGCAGGAAGCACATCATTACTGGGCACCACATTATTATTTATTCCATGATAGCCTGACTCAGCGTCAACGTTCAAGTGAGCAGACTAAGAGTTTGACATTTTTAGGCTGACCTGGAATTAAGATTTCAAAGAACAAGCATAAAATAGGGTGTGTTATGGAGATTCGTACCAAATTACCACTATTATCCCGAGCCCCACGGTGGGCGTCAAACTGTTTACCCAAAAAACGAGTAACAATTAAATTTGTACGTGGTTTAAAGGATACGTGGTTTAATTCAACACGAATAGTTAAGAATAACAGACAGATGAATTAAAGACAAAATAAACTATCAAACCAATTGCAATACGATGGCCATGCCTGATCTTAGATTGAACAATAGAATTCGTCCTCGATCGGACCCTCGAGCAAGTTTGGTCGTGAGTAAAGAAAAGAACAAAAAAGTAATGCCTTGAACAGTTGCTAGAAGACAAAAGTAAATTTTGTTATTGCTTTGAATTGCGTGCTATAATGTGTCACACTAAAAAAAAATTCCTTTATATAGTAGGAGAATTTCAGTCCTAGTAAAGTCTAAAAAAGATTTTTAAAAAAACTTCTTTTCCCAGTAATTGTTGATCCATAATCGATACTGAATAAGCTTCGCGCTGTAATATCCGATTGAGGGCGAGTATTACGGCCCCCTATCCGTCATGCATAACCTTCTACTGCGTCTCCCGAGGTTTAGAGGTTATACTCGGTCTGGGGTGCGTCGCTTTACCATGTACGATGTCGGATCTATCATTCATTCTTCTTGGGCCTCGATATGAGGGGTCTCTGGCCTCAATTATAATCTCGCGGATCCGTGCTCCCCCTTCTTTCTCTCATCGGGGAATCAGGGTATACATTGTCCCCGATTTTACCCATACAAACATATTTCGTTAACTAGTGACGTACTAATGCAAATATTGTTAATAAGGTAACAAATATAGAAACTAAACGTTTTCAACTATTAATATTCAATAATATGATTAGCTAAATGGCTCCACAAAATTCTTCCTTTGGGTGCATCTAGTGTTAGTAATATCTACTTTATGGGAAAAAATAATGCCGAAAGCACAAGCATGACCTACAATCAGGATTAGTTGTTCTACTAGGAGCTTCCCTATTTCAAGGTTAGCTAACATGCACCAAAAATGCCTCGCTAGAAACGGCAAGCACTACTAGTTCCAATCGCAATTGATCCTAAGCCACTTGTGAGTAGTAATGGTAGAATAGTTACATCGGACTCAGGGGTTCCCTAAATCCTAGCTCCTCTGTAAGTGATTAACTGAATATCGGGTGGAGGGAGCTCAGATCAACCTATTCCGAAGGTTTTTGATGAACAACGACAAAGGAAATGCAGCAGCAACTGCGAGAAGGCTGACCTTCTCTACTAAATCGAGGGTATACATACATGACAATAGGTATTACATCTTTAAATTTGACTCGGAGAAACATATGAATCTCATCATGCAGAATGGCCCATACACCTATGATTATAGACCATTGATATTGAAGAATTAGGAACATGAATTTCAACTGCATAAGGAGCCTTTAACTTCTTTGGGCAAACCTAACAGTTTAACTGCACATGAAGATAAAATATCTTGTCCTTTGTAGAGATGGATGTTTCTCAGCCTCTATCTGATGGAAGCTATTGTGTCGATCAATCAGTTAATTCTGTCAGTTTTGCATGCAGTTTTAGCAAGATTTTGAGGAATGTGTGAAAGAGGCAAGTCCTAATCGTGTAGAGAAGAAACAGCTCCGGAAAATTCAGAAACCTCATAATTAGCAACAAAAACAAAATGAAGAAGCTATGGATATCTAAACCTAGCAAACCAGATGAAAAAAAAAAAAATAGTTGCAAACAAACAGAACCAGCGACCACATTTTGGCACAGAAATAGAGTCAGGAAGAATAACATATAAGGGGGAAACATTTGGTAGTTTATCGAGGCAATGAATGTCCAATTCAAGAACATGATCTAGCTGCAAATTCTAACTCTGATGATCTATCGTGAATAACCAATATGCTTTTTTGGTTAGACATAAAAATGGTAATACTGGTAGAGTTAACCAAGAGATTGAACTTGCTATAAAAACCCCTCCAGGATTATACTCCATAAAACTCCCTCCATGAGTTAAGGATAATAAATCATAGTTTCATTGCTTGATAACATTTGTGTATGGGTTAAATACTGAGAGGACAGCACTGTGGGAACACATGGGATTGTTGAATACAAATATCATTGAGCCATGGCTCATCCTTGGAGATTTTAATGATATCCTTTCTTACGAGGATAAAGTAAATGGAATTCCTGTACACCAAGCTAAAACCATTAACTTTCAACGATGCATTAATGATATTGAATGGGAAAAGATTACTGGAAGGGAGTGGAAATACTCTTGAAGTAACAAAAGAGATGAGCCAGATAGAATATACAGTCATATAGATTAGATTTTTGGAAATGCAGACTGGTTTCAGAAGTTCAGTAGTTTGGAAACCATTTATCTTAATCCCGAATGCTCGGACTACTCATCCATCATCATAAATACGGAAGTTACTATACAAAACATGAGAAGGCCATTCAGGCTGTTGAACGTCCTTCTTACTCAGGAATCTTTCAAAGAAGCTATTCAAGAGGTATGATAAGAACCTGTAGCTCGTCATACTGTGTTTGTAATCTGGAAGAAATTTAAAGCTTTAGAGATAAGAACCAGGAGGAGGCACGCAAAAGGAACACTCATCCTTGGAGAACAAAATTGATACACTAAAGCAACAACTAAAGGCAAACCAAGATGAATTGGAAGCTGGTTTATTCAATAGTAAGCTGATTACTATGGAATACTTATGTATAGCTTGTAAGTATGGATTTCTTTTTTATTCTCAAGTTGTAGATAAGTAAATGATTGATTTCCTAGATAAGGTATGCTATTTGTTTTCAAATTTACCCTAGTTTTGGTTCTGATTTCAGAATCAAATTGTATCTCGTCTTGAATCCGTCGGTCAAAGTACCCAAAATTGCTTGACTAGATCCGGGATCTACCCACTCCTATACTAGTATCGTGTCGACACGAGTGCGGCACCTAAACTGCCGTAGAGAAATGGGATACAGTGCAGGAAATGGTATTGAGAGAAAAATCTAGAGCCACTTGGATATCTTATGGGAACTCCAAAACAAGTAGTTCTATGCCCATCTGAAAGCTAGACAAGCCAAAAATTGGATTTCACCTATTTATATTGAACAAGGAGAAAAGCTGAAAGATCCAAAAATGGTACAACAGGAGTTCCTGTCCTTTTTTAGAAATTGCTAGGATATTTAGCTTCTGACCTACCATGCATTGCTGTTACTATTGCAAAAGATGGACCATGCCTATCAATTTAGCAGCAACAAGACTATTGGTGCTTGTAATTTGACAAGAAATAGTTCAAGTACTGTAAGACTTGCCAGCTGAGAAAGCACCGGGCATAGATAGTTTTGAAGCAGAATTTTTTAAGGCATATTGGGGGTGATTGGTGAGGAAGTGATCGAAGCCATCCTGCAATTCATTGATAACAGGAAGCTACTAAAGGAGATTAACTGCACTACAGTTACCTTGGTTCCTAAAGTTCTAAATCCTACATATGTCAAAAGACTTCAGGCCTATTGCATGTTGTTCCATAATTTACAAGATCATCGCAAATATACTCATTGACAGATTGAAAACTATGGTAGATTTTATGGTAGAAACGTCACAGTCTACTTTCATTGAAGGAAGAAATATTCTTGACAATGTAATTGTTGCTCATGAACAAGTCAAATGTTACTCTCAAAAAGAGGTTTCTCCCAGATGTTTGATCAAAGTAGACATAAAAAAGCCTATGAGTCAGTGGAATAATTCTTCTTGAGAATGGTTTTACTAGAATTTGGCTAACCCTACAGAATGGTGAACTTAATTATCACATATGTATTCACGCTTAGCTATTCATTATTGTTGAATGGAGGGCTAACTCCAAAATTCCAGGTAAGAAAAGGGCTAAGGCAAGGATATTCTATGTATCCTTATCTTTTTTACTAGCTATGGAATACCTAAATAGATTATTGAAGCAATTGAGATATAATCCAAATTTCAACAACCGTCCTAGGTGTACAAGCAGGGAATTGGTACATATATATTTTATTGATGATATGTTGCTATATTGCAGAGCTGATATAATATCTATTCAGTTGATGTTAGGAGCTTTCTATCACTTTTCAGAGGTTTCCGGGCTAAGAGCTAATCTGGACAAGAGTTCTCTATATGTAGCTGGGACATCACATGCGTTCAGGAACCAACTCATACTTGAACTACACTTTGCACCTGGAACGATACCATTTAAATACCTATCTTCTAGGAAGTTTGTAGTGCATCAATGCATGCCACCTGTGGACAGAATTGTGGCCAAGATCAGATGTTGGACCGGAAACTTTTTATCATTATAGTGGAAGAGTTTAACTAATAAAGAGTAATTTGTTTGAGACGCAAACCTATTGGGCACAGGTCTTCTTTCTTCCAATGAAGATAAGAATTGTGATGACAAATATATCTAGGAATTTCCTATGTACTGAAAGTAATAAATTCTCAAGGAAGGCACTAGTTGCTTGGGATAAGTCGTGTACGCTAAAATCTGCAAGAGTACTCAACATTCTTGATTTATTTAGGTGGAACAAAGTTGTTATATGTAAGCTTCTTTGGGCAATGACACGGAGGAAGGATAAACTGTGGATTCAATGGATCCATATTATCTATATAAACGAGAAGCACATGATGCAGATGACTACACCAAAGCAACCTTGCTAGTTGATCAGAAAGATATCTGATGCAAGGGCATAGTTGGTGGGTGCAGGAGAACCTATCTCGGTCCTTGATAAACTAACTGATAAGGGAAATTTTGTATTAAGAAAGCTTATAACTTCTTTATGTCTCAGTATCCCAGAGCTCCATGGAAGAGTTTGGTTTTTGCCGAAGGGTTAATATTCATACCTCAATTCATACTTTGGTTAGCTAAGTTGCTCATAAGAGGTTATCTACTATTGACGAATTAAGCAAGTGGGATGTGAAAGTATCACAAGGTTGTCCCCTCTGCTGTTTAAACCAAATAGAAAGCCTACTACATCCATTTTTCTCCTGTCCCTACTCAAAATATATGCGGGAGTCTTTGTTAAAATGGATAGGTGAATGAAGACAATTAGGTTGCTGCAATAATAAGGTGATATGGATATCTAAGAAGGTGAATCATAGCAACACAAGAGCAGGCATCCTGGGGTTTTTCCTTGTAGAAACAATGTATCACGTCTAGGCAAAAAGAAATGAACACAGCTTCAACAGGCAAAGAAGAAAAACTGGCAAAGAGTTGGGGAAATCATCCTACAGCTACATGTGATAGGACAAAAAAATTGTAAATAGAGAAAGGTACCAAGAGAACTTTAATAAATATCCTTTCTTAAAGAGATTTTCTTTCTTGTGAGATATGACTCTTGAGTCAAAAAGAGTCACCTTGTGCATATTGAGATACTTGATTAAATTTAAAAAAAAAAACAGTTTAACCAAAAAAATGACGAAATAATGGTTGCACGATTAGAGCTCTATATGTGGACTCATACTTTATTATTATTTGTTTACTCGTAATCAAATCCTAGTTTCATTTTGTTTTTGCTCTTTGAATGTCACTAGTTGAGTATGCAATCACGGAAAAGGTGTGCACATCCAAGATCTCATATGTCGTTTTATTGGGGCCATGTCCATGTGATCTAGCCAAAGGCTCAACGGCCTAATCCTATTCTCTTTTGGTTTTTGTTCCTATTTAGAGTTGGATTTAATTTTTATTCGTATTTGGAGTTGGTTTTGACTTTAAGAGAAATCACCACTCATTATTTATAATATATTAACTTTGGAGAATTGTTCGATGCTCATTGGTATTAGCCTTGAAGGACTTTAGTACATAAGAGAAGATTTTTAGAGAGCATCTATCAAGAGAGAAAAGAGATTAAAAAAAAAAAAGGGGGTGTTCTTTTTGCGGCAAATTTTATTCCGACCACCCAGCTTCAAATAACGTTTTTAGATTCGTTCACTGTTGGATTGGTCTGATATTTTGACCGAGTGTTCATAACATCTTACTCAGTAATTTGAATAGTGAAGATCGAATTTGGAGGCCTGTAGTATCTGATTTCATACCCTGAACAGTAGCTCCATTTTTGGGTAATTTCTCTTTTTTCTTCAATTGGTTTGTTGTTGCTCCTGCTACTATTGTTGCTCCGTGTTTGGCACTTATTATGTAGATAATTTGAGAACTTTTGTAACCCTCTTATTTTTATAGTAAAGTTGTTAGATCTTTGTGATCCCGTGATTTTTACCTTCGATTTGAAGGATTTTTCACATTAAAATTTGGTGTTCTTTATCTTCTCTATTTTTGCGTTTGCTTCTTTCTCGATATAATATTGGTATCAGAGCCTTGGTTATTTATCTGAGATATTTATGAGATAGAGGGAATATGAGCAAGATTGTATATTTAAATAGAAGCAATTATGATGTTTGAAAAATCAAGATGAAAGATTTGTTGTTCGTGAAGAAGATACATCTACCTATTTTTACAACTCATAAACCCGAGACTATATCTGATTAAGATTGAAATTTCAAGCACCAACAAGTTTGTGGATATACAAGACAATGGTTGAAGACAATGTTCACAACCATATTGTAAATGAGACATATGCGACATCATTATGTGAAAAGTTAAAGACACTTTATGCTTCAAAATCAGGGAACAACAAGTTGTTCCTGCTAGAGAAATTGATGACCTTTAAATACAATGAGGGAAGTACTTCTTGATCATATGTATGATTTTTAGGGTGTCCTTGATCAGCTGTCCTAGATTCATGAAATCAAGACAAGAGAAAGAGCAAACTAAAGTACGATATCCGATATCATAGCAAAATCGATGGAGCTTCAATCAGAGATCATAGGAAAATCGATGGAGCTTCAATCAGACAACTCAGCAGATAGAAGATGTCTTTATTAACGAAAAAAGATCGAGTGATCAACTCTCAATCAACTAACTATCCAAAAATCTCTCCTGAAGATATGGCAAACACAAGGAAGGAAAGCGAGTTTGGCATGTGAATCCAGTCCACAACTATTGATTTGATTCAAAGGCATCCCTTGGGTAAACTCTCTTAGAAAATATCTTGCCTCAACCAATCGATATCTTTCAATCTCGCTCGCAAACAATGAAGATATTGGTGAATTAAATAACTCAAGACCTGCTAAATGAAGAACTCAGAAAAGTGGAGAACACACACAACTTCAATATACAAGCTTCTACATCTTTCTAGTTCTTAGTTAAAATACTGTATTCTTGAGTTTATTAGTGTCACAAAAGATAGAAAGTGATAGAAAACAGTCAAGAGGTTGTGTCAAGAACTTGTGAAACATTCGACTATACATCATAGGTGATGAATGAAAGAAAATCACGGCTGTTGTAACATGTTATCTTTGAAAAACTAAGAGAACCCTTGTGACCTAAGGGAATTGGATGTAGGTACTACACCAGTACACGAATCGGTTTAAAACTTCGTGCCTCAATTATTTCTTTTTGCATAAATATATGTTATTATTATTTTGCTCTAACTCAGTATCTGCAGGAAAAGGAGTCGACTAATATTAAAATTAGTCAAATAAATCTTTTTGGCACAATTCACCCCTTCCCTATTGTGTTTTATGGTTAATGTATTTGGACTTGGGTCATGACGGGGTCCCTATCATGACCCAAAACTCCTATCGGAGCCGTGACGATGACTAACACCCCTTAACACCGCTTGCTAGGAAAGCCATCAATCAATAAGCAAAAACAAACTTAAATAATGGTACGAAATAGTCTCAACATTGGAATAATCATTAATAATTAAAATAAATAGCAATAATAAAACTAAAACCCATCCCACGACCTGGTGTCACTGAGTACATGAGCACTACAGAATTTAAATACAAAGTCTGATCTCCAATACACTATTGCCTAAAAGATAGAACATTGATGACATAAACTAAGAGTAAACGAAGTTTAAGGCCTGCGAACGGAAACAACACCTACCTCAAAATCTCCAAAGTTGATAACAATGCCACCCACTAGCAATCACCCCTCGTAGCAGCACATGATCGGCACATAAAGTGCAGAGTGTAGTATGAGTACAACCGACTATATATACTCAATAAGTAACAAGCTTATCCTCAGGCTGAAAGCCGTGAAGAGTTTGGCAAGGTCCAATATTCATTTCCAATAGTCAATAACAATAAAAGTGGTATATTGATGGCAAAAAGAAAAGTAGCTCAAGTAATATTAAATTCAACATTTTCAAAATAATAAAGGAGATGCTTTTCAAGAATAACAGTTAAGGTATAAGTTCTTCCACAGAAATCACCTAAATATAATTTTATCAATTTATCTGTGATTCCGAGTTCAACACATCAAATAGAGGCATCAAGTACCAATAATTATGAGGGAAAGAACACAACCTTATACCTATATGACAAGTATATATGCCAGAATCAATGTGTATAGTGTCTGGTACAATTGCCCTTCAATCATCATAGACAGCAACACTCAGCACTATGCGGGTTCCTGAAACAAGTCTTTCACCAAGCACATATATAACCCGTATGGCTGCACTCACAGGTTATTACCTATCCCCGGAGGGGTAGATCCTTCCCAAGCACTGATCGGATCTAAGTCAATGATCAATATCCCTTAGCCTAATATAGGGCCTAGTACACGGGCCACCTTACAGTCAATACCACTCAGCCCAGTGTGGGGCCTGGCGTACACGTTACCTCACTATCAGCACCAAATCGGCTCTATGGCCCAAGATCAGTCATAAACCGCTCAATGTCCACATCTCATAGTACTCAGCTCAAACCGTGTCACACATATAAATGAATCAAAAGAAGTGAGATAATATATAATGAATGTACAAAGACTGAGATATAATACACGGATATAACATCATGACTGAGAATATGACTACAATTAAGGCAAAAAACTCAATATAATAAGAATATCTCTATCATGTATCAAATAATTAAGCACATAGCCTATATATGATTTCTAACATGAATAATAGCTCATGTAGTCATACAAGTGAAGAAAACACACGAATAACAGGGTATGATAGTAAAACAAGGCACATAATAGCCTAAGGTCTACCCTGATCATGAATAACCCCAGTGTACGCATATACGTCTGTCACCTAGCACATGTGTCACCTCCAACAAATCTCAAATATTATAGCTAATGAGGAATTCATCCTCAAACTAAGTTTAGATAAGTTACTTACCTTAAACGAGCCAAGTCAATACTCAAAAAACTCATTCCCTCGCAATTTGACCTCCGAACGGCTCGAATCTTGATAAATAACATACCACAGTGTCAAATGATGCTAAAGGAAACCATATCGGAGTATAAAGACTTGATCTTTAATCAAAAATACAAATTCAACCAAAATGTCAACCTGGGTTCATACTCCGAACCCGATAAAAGTCACAAATCTTGATCACTCATTCCAACACGAGTCCAAATATACAAGTTTCATTCAAATTTGACTCCGAATCGGGGTTCAAATCTCAAATATTCATTCTCCAAAACCTCTTACAAAAACCACAATTTTCTCCTTCAGATTCCATCAACCAAAAGCCAAAATCAAGGATAAAATCACGAATAATAATCAACTTCGAGTTAAAAATATTTACCCAACCCAAGAGGGTGAAAATTGCCTCAAATATCGCTCTAATCTGAGCTTCCAATCTCAAAATATAGTAAAATGAAGCAAAACCTCGAATGTAATATGCTGTCAGGCGTTCTCGCTTCAGCGGACTCCAGCTCGCATCTGTGAGCTTGCTTTTGCGACAAAAGGCTCGCTTCTGTGAGTCCCACTAAAAATCCCGACCTTCCGCACCTGCGCACGCAACTCGGATTTGCGGCTCCACAAGTGCAACCAAACACTGCAGAAGCGATCTCCCCATGTGCGACCACCCCCGTGCTGCACACTTCCAGCCCTAGGCCGCCTTCATAAATGTGCACTTCTCCATCGTAGGTGCGACATCACAACTGCAAACCATTCCTCCGTAGATGTGGTGCCCCAGCACCAGACATGCCAACTAGCTCCAAAATGATCTAGAATCCATCTAAAACACACCTGATCCCCTCGGAACCCCGTCCAATCATACCAACCTGTCCCAAAACATAACATGGACCTACACGAGGTCTCAAGTCACATAAATATTATCAAACCCACAAACGCACATCAATTCAAGCTTAATGAGCTAATCAACTTTCGACTTTCAAAACTCATGTCGAACCACGTCTAACCAACTCGAAATAACCCCAAATTTTGCACACAAGTTATAAGTCACCACACAAACCTATTCCAAGACTCGGAATGCCAAACGGGCCTCGATAACCATAGAGTCAACTATGAATAAAACTTATCAATTCATCAAACCTTCATATTTTCAACTTCCGCCAATTAGAGCCAAATCAATCTAGAAGCCTCCAAATCCAAATTCCGACATATGCCTAAGTCCAAAATCACCATACAAACATACTGAAACCATCAGAACACGAATCTGAGGTCGTTTACTCAAAATCCAAACCTTCGTCAACTCTTATAACTTAGCTTCCAACCATGGAACTAAGTGTTTTAATTTAATCATAAATCTTCCTAAAACCAAGACAACCATCCCCGCAAGTCACAAAATGACAAACAAGCATAGGGGAGGCATCAAGTAGGGAAATAGAGATCAAATATATAAAACAATTGGCATGGTTGTTACATTCTTCCCTTTTAAAGCAAACGTTCGTCCTCGAATGGGTTCAGAATCATACATGGGATATAAAAAAGGTGGAGATATTTGCCCCGTATAACATGCTCGGTCTCCGAAGTTGCCTCGTCGACCTGCTGACCTCTCCACTGAACCTTCACTGATGCAATATTGTTTGACCTCTGTCACACCTCTTTTTTCCCGAAGGATAGGGGAGTTTTTCCAATTAAAGTGACATTATCAAAATGGGATTATTTATTTATTCAGAGTCACCATTTGAAATAATTTATGGTGTCCCAAGTCAATGGTGTATTTTAAATCCCAAATCGAGGAAATTGACTCTATTTTTACAGTCCGCGAACACAGAAGACCGGGTAAGGAATTCTGTTAACCCGGGAAAAGGTGTGAGACACTCTCGAGTTTCGTGGTTTTAGCACGGTCGCTCAACTATTAATAATTGGCCTCATTTCTAATTTATTACATGCTTAAAACTTATTGTGCATTTTTAACTTTTAACCTCTTTTAATTATTTATGGAACTTGTTTGAACAAGTTGCAATGTGGCATACTCATTTTGTTTTCTACATATTGTGAATCGCGTCACGTGAAACGCACCTGCGACTTACAACATGTTTATCATTATTATTTGAAGTTATGGTCAAGTCGCGTGAAACGCGCACTCAAGTTGGGGATTATGTATCATGACTATGCCACGGAAACCGTACCCATAGTCACGATGATTTATTTATTAATCGCGCCTAAAGCACACTACGATATTCAAAGTTGTTTAATTCTCTAATGTTTGAGGTACATTTCAACATGAGCTTTGGAATTAGGCATGCGCAAGCTACAGTAGTGCTAAGACTCTAATTTAATTAATTTGAGGAGATATGAGGATATAGCAACTCGAATCATAATCTAAAGTTGCTAACAGATTTCAAAGTGTATTACCAGTTCTGCATTAGTTGTTTCATTTCAACATTTTCCTTTTCAGTTATTCAAAATGTATGGGCTAAGTCCTTATTAACATGGTGATAAAGGTAATTGTAACCTTACTAATGAATAGTGCAAACAGAGAAATGGGAAACTTATTACGAAGTGAACATTTCAACTAAACAATCACATTAATTTGATCTTCTGTCACCTTTCATAGCAGAAGTCTTTTGTAATTTCACATCATGGGAACTAATCTATTACATGAAAGCAAAGCGAATCAGAATTTTATTGAAAACCAAAGGAATTAGATCACTTTTACACAACAGTGATTGAAATTTATAGAGGAGTACCTGGTTGTATAGGAATAAACTTAGAAATGCCAAATGAAGGCTAGATAAGGAATGGTTAGAGTTCATCAAAAACAAAAACAGCGGATTCGGCAACCAGCAACAGTGATTTCGAAATTAAATCCTTCTCTTAGAACCCAGCGAGTGAGGAGCAAACAATCCCAAGCAAGAATACCTTTGAAATCCTTTTGAAATCCTAATTCTCCTCTTCTTTGTAGAGCTTTTGATTTTCATATCTCTTTTGAGACTTTTTGAATTTCTTATTTTTGGAAAGTTTGTTTTCGGGATGATGACGATTGCTCCTTCATCCCTTCAGATGTGTGTGTATATTCTGTTAGAAAACAGGGTGTGTGTATGAGAGGGTAAAGAAAAAAAATAAAGAGTCGGCTAGTTGTTTTTTAGGGAGGGGGTCTCGTCTAGCATTCCAGTGAAGAGAAGAAGAAGGAGCCACCATGGGTGTTCTGTTGCTGAGAGCTTTTTAGAGGATGGGACGGCTGCTGCTCGTTTCTTCAAGAGGGGGGGTCTGTTCCTTTTTTTTAAGGTTTTGGGGAATGTGGAGTGTTTTAATGAAGAGGCGGGTAGGTTGGGCCAGGCGGGTCGGGCAGGTGAGGTTTAGGACCGGGTTGCTGGGATGGGGCGAAATTGTGAGGTAAATGGGTTGTTGATAAGCTTTTGGCCCAGTTGAGATAAAGCTTTTAAACAAAACCTTTCTCTTTTCTTTTATTTCTTTTTCTTGATTTTATTTGATTTTAAATCCTAACCAAATTAATTAAAACCTAAATTAAGTCCTAAATCAAATCTAATTTGTGTTGAAATTATTTTTGACTTTTTAGGAGTAATTTCCTATCTGGGGCAAAAATTAGGTGTTCACAGCTGCCCCTCTTTGCTAGGAAATATGAAGAGTTTTCGGGCAAAGATAAAGTGAGCAATCCTGAACAATATTTGCCCGTTTGATACTCCATGGGAAGCATTTTAAAAAAGTTGACCGAACCTTGCTTCAGATGTTGCCTACATATCCTTGGCTATAAAGGAATCAGGTCAGTGTAGTTCTGGAAGCTTTGGTAGATGGGACTACCAGGAAGCTGTGATTTCACTGTTGTTACAGCTGTTTACTGCTTGCTGAGCTCCTTATTACACCAAAGTCAAAATGAAAAAGACTAACTAAGACTATCAGCTATGAGTTACATGATTCCTATTATGAGTCTTTTGAAGCTTGATCTTGAGTCTTGGCTAGTTCTTCACGCAGACTGTGATCCGAATCTTGATGCTTGCTAGCTGCAGGTGCTACTTCATTCTTCTTCAGCTTTTCGGGTCAAAACGGGACATGCAAAGCTTATGAATTCGGTCATGTCTTGAGCAATCCACATCTTTTCTCTGCCTCTGCACTTTGAATTCACTTATTTTCCTTTTCTTTTTTCTATTATAGATTGAGACTTCTTTTTATTCATCTCGAACCCTGTGCCTCGAGGTATAACCTGCTCAGGCACCAAAACAAACAAACAAACAAACGAAATATTTTTGCCCCAGTTTTCACTAGGAAAGTTTTCTGAGTTATTTGTAACAAAACTCTATACTACTTCATTATTGAAAGCAATAAAAGTTCGGGAATGGTGTACCCGGAGAAAATAGAGACTAGGGAGTGGAGACCCTATGTCTAAAATGAAAGTAATCAGGGAGTGAAAATACTATGTTGGAAAAGCGACTAGGGAGTAGAGACCCTATGTCTAAAATATCATCAACTAGGGAGTGGAGACCCTATGTTGGAAAAGCGACTAGGGAGTGGAGACCCTATGACTAAAATATCATCAACTAGGGATTGGAGACCCTATGTTGGAAAAGCGGCTAGAGAGTGGAGACCTTATGTCTAAAATAAAATCAACTAGAGAGTGGAGACCCTATGTTTAGAAAAGTGACTAGGGAGTGAAGACCCTATATCTAAAATATCATCAACTAGGGAGTGGAGACCCTATGTTGGAAAAGAGACTAGGGAGTGGAGACATTATGTCTAAAATAAAATGAACTAAGGAGTGGAGACCCTATGTTGGAAAAGCGACTAGGGAGTGGAGACCCAGGGAGTGGAGACCCTGTGCCTAAAATAAAATCAACTAGGGAGTGGAGACCTTATGTTGGAAAAGCGACTAGGGAGTGGAGACCCTATGTCTAAAATAAAATCAACTAGGGAGTGGAGACCTTATGTTGGAAAAGCGACTAGGGAGTAGAGACCCTATGTCTAAAATAAAATCAACTAGGGAGTGGAGACCTTATGTTGGAAAAGCGACTAGGGAGTAGAGACCCTATGTCTAAAATAAAATCAACTAGGGAGTGGAGACCTTATGTTGGAAAAGCGACTAGGGAGTAGAGACCCTATGTCTAAAATAAAATCAACTAGGGAGTGGAGACCTTATGTTGGAAAAGCGACTAGGGAGTAGAGACCCTATGTCTAAAATAAAATCAACTAGGGAGTGGAGACCTTATGTTGGAAAAGCGACTAGGGAGTAGAGACCCTATGTCTAAAATAAAATCAACTAGGGAGTGGAGACCTTATGTTGGAAAAGCGACTAGGGAGTAGAGACCCTATGTCTAAAATAAAATCAACTAGGGAGTGGAGACCTTATGTTGGAAAAGCGACTAGGGAGTGGAGACCCTATGTTGGAAAATGAAGATAGGGATTGGAGACCATATACTACCATAATTTAGAATTTTCTTTTTTTTTTTTTCTTTTATTAAGAAAATGAGTAAAGTGCGGGAAAGAATTTAGAGAAAACTTCTCTTTTTGGAGTTGTTGTTGCTGTAGAGCTATTTTAGTTTCCGCGTGACTTTCTTTTTGGTTGCACCTGCTTCTTGCAAGGTTGCTTTGGATTACACCTATTTCCTATGGTTCAAACAAAGAACAATTTGTCAGTTTGAAACGGTGGTTGGTCTTGCGGCCTTGAGTGCTTCAGTCACTTGATCTCGGCCTGTCTTCTTTGATAGTACTTTCAACTGCAACTGGTTGTTCCCTAAACACCGACATCATTTCAGGCCCCGGAGAACCCTTGGCTTTTTTAAAACTTTACCATGACGGTTGCTCATGTGGGACTTAACCTTTTTCAGCTCCATTTTTCCTTTGTAGGCTTTTCACTTCTTTCCTCTAAATTTAACTTCAGAGCGTTGGGGAACCTTTGGCTTTTCAAACTTTGCCAAGACGGTTAGCCATATGGGACTTGACCGTTTAAACTTTATTTTGCCTTTGTGGGCATTTGACTTTGCTTTTCTTATTTCAAGAGTGTTTGACTTCGAAGCATCGACCATCATGGCCAGTCGGAGTCGACTTTATGCCCCTGTCGAGGCTGGGTGCCTTTTTGCATATTGCCATGTATCAAATGAGAACCCTGTAAATCAAGTCTTGCCATCTCTTTTTTGCCTTAGTTTTGGAATAGAGTTAGACCGAAAGGGATTCAAAGAAAAATGAACAATGAAATGGACAATGAATTTAGACAAAAGGTATACCTTTCGGGGAAAGGACAGAAGGACTTATTTGGTACATGCGGACTTCAATGAACATGACATGCCTTTTGGACTGGATGTCTGATCTGTGTAAACCGTCCGACTCTCAGAAATTCATCACAACGTTTTCCTTGAAACTGAGAGACATTGCCTAGGATTATGTCGGTGCCAGTGACTGTGAGGATCCTATTTTCAATCAGTGGCACCCTTTGCGGGTTTTCATCAGCTGACCTCTCTTATTTCTCTTCTCACCGTCTCCTTATAGTGCTCTTTGTGAGTTTTCACTAACAAGACTCTCTCATTTTCAATTTCTCTGCTTACCGTCGCCTTACGGTGCCCGTGAGGGTTTTCACAAATAAGACTCTCTCATTTTATTTCTCTCATTTCATTGCATCAGATCCAAGTAACTGTATCCTCCCATTTTGAATCTCTTTGCCGATTGATCGGAAGGATTTGAACAGGATTTGGGGGTAAAAAGCATTTGGATTAAATTATAACTTTGGAAGCTTTTAGGCGAGACCATCGTTGAACCATTATAACATCTGCCCCAGTTTCACTTTTTAGGGAATTTGGATTTTTGTTTTGGTGTGACTGAACCCCAGAGAGAGGTTGTCTATGTATCCTTTCGGAATCAAGTCAAACGTAGTTCAAGGAACTTTTGTTTTTTATTTCCTTTGTTTTTTTTCATTTCATTCATTTTTCATATCATTTCTTTTTTAAATAATAACTTCCAGTTTCCAAAGAGGGTAATCAAAGAAAAGGGAGCCGACTCAAAGGTTTTGCAAGGGTTGGTAGTGTATGGGTAGCGAGAATGAAAGCCTTCGCCATCCCAATCAGAGATCATTAAAAATGCGTAAAAGGGTCAAATATAATACCTTTTGACCGCATCTGCATTGACAGCTGTTTCGGGATCATTTCCTTCGATGTCTCCCAAATACAGCACTCCTTTCGGCAACAGTTTTCTTATAATGTACGGACCTTTCCAATTTGGAGAAAATTTTCCTTTTGCTTCCTCATGATGCGGGAGAATACATCTCAGAACGAGTTGACCTACTTCGAATTTCCTGGGCCGCACTTTCTTGTTATAGGCACGGGCCATTCTTTGTTGGTACAACTGCCCGTGGCAAACTGCGGCCATCCGCTTTTCATCAATGATGGTTAATTGTTCCAACCGGGTCTTGACCCATTCATCATCCTCGATCTCGGCTTCAACAATGATTCAAAAAGAGGAAATTTCAACCTCTGTAGGTATTACGGCTTCAATACCGTAAACCAATAAATAAGGCATTGCCCCAACTGAGGTGCGCACGGTGGTGCGATATCCCAATAATGCAAAAGGCAATTTTTCATGCCATTGTCTAGAACTTTGAATCATTTTCCTGAGGATCTTCTTGATGTTCTTGTTTGCAGCTTCAACTGCGCCATTAGCTTTGGGTCGATAAGGGGTAAAGTTACGATGCGTAATCTTAAATTGTTCACATACCTCCCTCATCAAGTGGTTGTTCAGATTTGCAGCATTGTCGGTAATGATAGTTTTAGGAATACCAAAATGCTAAATAATGTTGGAATGCATGAAATACACCACCGCTTTCTTGGTGACGGCTTTAAAAGTGATTGCTTCAACCCACTTTGTGAAATAATCAATGGCAAACAAGATGAATTTTTGCCCATTTGAAGCTTTCAGCTCGATTGGCCCAATGACATCCATACCCCAAGCAACGAATGGCCAAGGTGCTGACATAGGATGTAACTCTGAAGGCGGTGCATGAATCAGGTCACCGTGTATCTGACACTGATGGCACTTCCGGACGAAACTGAAGCAATCCTTTTCCATGGTCATCCAATAATAACCTGCCCGCAGGATTTTCTTTGCAAGGACATATCTATTCATGTGATGCCCACACACTCCCGAATGCACTTCGTTCATGATCTTTTCAGCCTCTCGGGCATCTACGCACCTCAAAAGATTCAGATCTGGAGTTCTTTTGTACAAGACTTCTCCGCTCAAAACGAAACCGCTAGCAAGCCTTCTGATAGTTCTCTTTTGATCTCCATTGGCCTGCTCGGGATATTCCTTTGTTGTCAAAAATCTTTTAATATCATGATACCATGGCCGACCATCTGGTTCTATTTCAATTGCATTACAATAACCATGCCTTTCTCGAATTTGGATTTCCAGCGGATCAATATGAACATTGCCCGGATACGGTAGCATTGAGGCCAAAGTAGCTAGTGCATCAGCTAACTCATTGTGGAATCGATGAATATACCTGAACTCGACAGACTTGAACCATTTGCTAAGATCTTCCACATATTGCATGTATGGGATAAGCTTGATATCTCGAGTTTCCCATTCACCTTGGGCTTGCCGAATGATCAAATCAGAATCTCCCATGATTAACAATTCTTTCACATCGAGATCGACTGCCATATTCATGCCCATAATGCAGGATTCATATTTAGCAGTGTTGTTTGTACAGAAGAAACGAAGTCGGACTGTGGCCAGATAGTGCTGACCAGTGGGCGAAATTAAAATTGCCCCAATCCTGACACCCTTTGCATTTATAGCTCCATCAAAGAACATTTTCCAAGCATTGGAGTCCTCTGGAATTACTTCAACTGAATTTACTTCCTCATCCATAAAGTAAGTACTCAGGGGTTGGTATTCATCATCAACTGGGTTCTCAGCTAGATGATCCGCCAAGGCTTGAGCTTTCATCGTCGTGCGGGTGACATAGACAATGTCGAATTCAATGAGCAGGATTTGCCATTTTGCTAACCTTCCCGTGGGCATTGGTTTCTGGAATATGAACTTCAGAGGATCCATTCTGGTTATGAGATATGTGGTGTAGACCAAAAGATAATGTCTGAGCTTTTGGGCGACCCAAGTTAGGGCACAGCAAGTTCTTTCTAGCAGAGTGTATTTGGCCTCATAACTAGTGAACTTCTTGCTCAAGTAGTATATGGCTTGTTCTCTCTTCCCGGTCACATCATGTTGCCCGAGGACACAACCGAAGGAATTTTCCAAGACCATCAAGTACAAGAACAAAGGTCTTCCTGGCTCAGGTGGAACCAACATTGACGGATTTGACAGATATTCTTTGATTTTATCAAAAGCCTCTTGACATTCATCCATCCATTTGATCTCCGCATCTTCCTTCAACAACTTAAATATGGGCTCACACATGGTAGTAAGCTGAGCAATGAACCTGTTGATATAATTCAATCTTTCCAGTAGACTCATGACCTCTTTCTTGGTTATCGAAGGTGGCAAATCCCGAATAGACTTTATCTTTGTTAGATCTAACTCGATACCCCTCCGGCTAACTATAAACCCCAGAAGTTTCCCAGATAGAACTCCGAATGCATATTTAGTTGGATTCAATTTCAAGTCATACCTGCGTAGACACTCAAAGAACTTCCTCAAATCTCGCACATGGTCTTCCTGCGTTCTGAACTTAATGATCACATCATTCACATACACCTCAATTTCCTGGTGTATCATGTCATGGAAAATGGCAGTCATGGCTCATATGTAGGTTGCCCCGACATTTTTCAAACCAAATGGCATGACCCTGTAACAGTAAGTGCCCCAAGGTGTGGTGAAAGCCGTCTTTTCTGCGTCTTCTTCATCGATCATAACCTGGTGGTACCCAACATAACAATCCACGAAAGACTATATCTCATGTTTGGCACAGTTGTCAACAATAATGTGGATGTTTGGCAATGGAAAGTTGTCCTTGGGGCTTGCCTTGTTCAAATCCCCATAATAAATGCACACTTGGGTTTTCCCGTCCTTCTTTGGCACTGAGACCACATTAGCCGACTATGTGGTGTATCGGACCAGCCGGATCACACCAGCTTTCAATTGTTTAGTGACTTCTTCTTTGATCTTATCACTGATGTCTGTTTTAAACTTTCTTTGCTTTTGTTGGACGGGTGGGTAACCGGGATAAGTTGGCAATTTATGTACCACCAAATCAACACTCAACCCTGGCATATCATCATAGGACCATGCAAAAACATCTTTGAATTCAAACAAAAGTTGGAACAATGCGTCTCTAGTTCTTTCATCAGCGTGAATGTTTATCATGGTTTCCCGGACCTCTTCTGGACTGCCCAAATTAATTGGCTCGGTTTCATTTAAGTTTGGCAAAGGCTTATTCTCAAATTCTTCCAGTTCTCGATTTATTTCTCTAAAAGCCTCATCTTCGTCATATTCCGGTTCTTGATTCATTATTTCACAGTTAGATAGCGTTTTAGGATTTGGGCATGAAGTCCGCAAGCATATCATGTTATTTAAGTCCGCATTATTAGAACTGAAGAGAAAAAGATAAGAAAACTAGAAAAATCAGAATAAAGAAAAAGGAGAACATACATTGACGATGAAACATTGATTTCATTGAATTGAATTGAAGATATGAGGGTTTACATCAAAATCAAAAGACAATAAAGTAAACCATTCGAGTTACACCCTGGAATAACGCGTAATGTAGAAAAGATGGCAAGACTGGACTACCGGGATTCCCGCCTGACAGGGAATGGGGTAGCTTTCCAATTCTGAAGCATGGCATTTGGTCCCATGTACAGCACCTCAGCAGTGCTCGTTCCTTCCCCCGGCTGGATCATGTGGGATTCATACAATATTTATTTCATGGATTCACAAATATCCTCAATCTCTTCGGCCGTGAAGGCCTCTTTTTCTTCTTCTTCTTCTACATATTTGGGTTTAACAAATGACTTGGAGAGATGAGGAATGGGCTGGGGCCGGACCCATCCATTTTTCTTGCGCTCATCAACCCATCTTATATCGGCATTTATAGCTTGGAAACCTACGCCGAAGAACTTCTCATTGGCGGTCAAAGTGATGGGATCTGTGATGCCTTGCAGAGATACCCCGAGCCCCTTTTCGGGCTAGTACTCATGTTTAATCATTTCACTGGCGACCATGACTGATGCATTAGATAAGCAAGGTTGAGGGAACGGGGCCCCTTCTTCGCATTGGTCGGCGACCACAATTTCGAAAGCTTGGTAGACAATTTGCTCACTTCCTTCTCTGGCTTCGAGACACGGAACTGAAGGGTCCCTGTAAATGGACTGTTCATCCTCCCCATGTACAACAATTTCTTGGTTTTCATACTCAAATTTGACCATTTGATGGAGAGTGGAGGGCACAGCCCCTGCAGCGTGAATCCATGGTCTTCCTAGGAGAAAATTATATGAAGTATCCATGTCTAGAACCTGGAAAGTCACTTCGAAATCCACGGGGCCAGTGGTCAAAATCAAATCAATTTCCCCTATTGTGTCTCGCTTGACACCATCAAAAGCGCGCACACAGACATTGTTTGGTTATATTCTTTCTGTTCCAATTTCCATCCTCTGGAGCGTAGAGAGAGGGAAAATGTCGACCCCGGACCCACCATCTAACATGACTCTCTTCACATAATAACCTTCATATTTGATAGTCAAGTGAAGGGATTTGTTGTAGGCGCCTCCCTTTGGGGGACAATCATCGCGGCTGAAAGAAATCCTGTTGACTTCGAAGAATCGTTTAGCCATTCTCTTCAATTGTTCAACTGAAGTTTCAACCGGGACATATGCCTCGTTCAATATTTTCAAGAATACCTTCTGATGCCCATTCGAGCTCAACAGCAGAGATAAAAGCGAGACCTGGGAAGGAGTCTTCCGGAGTTGGTCAGCTATGGCATATTCCGAAGTTTTCATTTTTCGGAAGAACTTTTCTGCTTCTTCAGTACTCACAGGCTTCATGGGTGAAAACCGTTTCCCCTTGTTCAATTTTGATTTCTTTAACTCTTCCAGATTATGGTACCTCCCAGATAGGTTCATTTCGTTCACCTCTCCCATAATCTCTTTCCCCTTGTAAGTAACCACTGTTTTGTTTTAATTCCAGGGGACTACAGTGGGGTCTTTCATAGGGCTCTGTGGTGCACGGCTGATAACCACGGGCTCAGTCAGCCTTGGTGGAATTACCGTCCCCCGCGCCACATAAGTCCCTTTTGGCACATATAACTTTGGCACATTCAACGCGAATTTCCTTTGCTCGAATCTTTTGGGAATGTTCGACATGACATGTTCTTTCCTTGGGGCCCTAGGAACATAGAGAATTGCGTCGTTAGCAGGTGCTACTCCAGTTTTTGTTTCTACAGCTTTTTCTACAACTTGAGGAATTGAAGTGATTTGCTTCTCATTTCTGGCTTGTTTCGCTGCCGCTTTGGGTCTTGCCTCTGAATCGACAATGGCGATGATGGATTTCAAGGCTGGATCAAACTCTTTATCATCACAAATCATTCCAATGACCGGCCCGTTGTTGTGAGCCGGTAATGGATTGTTAGTCACATTGGGGACTTCCTCGTCCCTCAGCACCACTCGTTTTTGTTCTATAAAATTCTCAACTCCTCTCTTGAGAGTCCAACAATCCTCTGTATCATGACCCTCTGCCCCCGAATGATAGGCACACCTGGTACCAGATGGAGATTCCAGATTTTGCCGGTTTGGAGGCACAGGTTGCAATATACCCATCTTGATTAATTTTGGAACCAGGATAGAGTAGGACTCACCAATAGGGGTAAATTCGTTTCTCCTGGGAGGCTCACGGGGGCGTGTATTATGTTGGTAATTATTTTGTGGTGGACGGGGGTTATATGGATCTTGGTAAGGATGGTTATTTCTGTGAGGTGGAGCTCGGTTTTGGTTGTAGTGCTGTTGTGGCCGTGTATAGCATTGGGCATTCATCACCGCATAGGAAGGCAATGCCACGGCATATGCTGCATCTTGATGGGGGTAGTAGTGTTGTGGGGTTCTGGGAGGCAGGCAAGACCGTAAGAATGATCATGGGATCGACGGGGGCCTCTCGAACCTGAAGCCATCATGGCTCTTTCTTCCCTCTTCTTTCGATTTGCTAGACCCACCGAGTCGTTCTGGATGGCTTGGGAGGTGGCTTTAAAAGTAGATTGACTTATGATTCAGCCAGTTTTCAGGCCATTTTCTATCATTTCTCCTATTTTTAAGGCCTCTGTAAAAGGTTTGCCCATGCAGACATCATGTTCTGAAAGTAATCGACCTCTTAGGCCTGTAAGAAAACATTGACCATTTTTGTCTCATCCATAGGCAGTTTCACTTTGGCTGCTTGCTCACGTCACTTGATAGCGTATTCACGGAAACTTTCTGCAGTTTTCTTCTTGAAATTGGTCAAGGAATTCCTATCTGGAGCTATATCAACATTGTATTGAAATTGCCTGACGAAATCTCGGGCCAAGTCGTCCCATATATGCCAATGGGAGATGTCCTGGTCCATGTACCATTATGATGCAATTCCCGTCAAGCTCTCCCCGAAATAAGCCATCAATAATTCTTCTTTTCATTCAGCACCCCTCAGCTAGTTACAGTATCATTTCAGATGAGCGATCGGGTCTCAGTTCCCATCGTACTTTTCAAATTTTGGCATCTTAAAGCCAGCGGGCAAGTGAACATAGGGAAACATGCACAGATCGGAGTACAAGACACTCTTTTGGCCACTCAAGTCTAGCATGTTCTCCAGACTTTGTTTGAGGCTTTTCATCTTTCGAGCCATTGTTTCTTGCTCGGGGTTTCTCACTATTATTTCCTGTTCTATTGGAGACTCATATTGCGGGTGCTAAGGGTAAGAGTTTGGGGTAACATGAGCTGTGTCTAGCTGCAATTGTGGGTCTTGAAAAGTGAAAGCTGAAGGCTCGAAGCATGGCCTAGGCACTGTTAGTTGTGCCATAGCAGAGACTAGCGGTGCGGTGAATAATGTAGAAGGTACCCCCGAAAACGGTGCCTAGGGGCGAACCTCAGAAGGCATACCGATGAAATTGGCTGATATAGTGGGGTACCCAAACGGGATGAATGGGTTGGTTACGGGGATGGGGACGTTGGAGGTTCAACTCGTCCTGGGAAGTAGTTCAGGAAATTCGGGGATTGTACTGGGCAATTCTTTGCCATTAGACCAGGCGTCCCACATTTCAAACATGCGGATACGCAGCCTCCTATTTTCTTCAGCGGCTGCGGATTCTGACTGTGGAATAGCCGATACCGGACTATCATCAGGTTCAATAATTGGTAGATGACTTTCGGAGGCCATAGGAACACTGCCTTTAGATCTTGTGAAATAAGGATGGAAATCCAGATTACCAACAAAACCAACCACCTGAACAAAACCTAGCTAATTTGCACACCCAATAACCTTGTTAGTTTGAGACATTTTAACAGATAGAGAATCGCAGATTGGGGATGCAATGCACCTGAACAGTTAAACGTTTCTAAATGTTTTTTGCAACGGCTGTGTGTTTCATCCCAGCTTTGCTTTTCTCGAATTTCAAATCCTAATTTCTTTCCCTTCTATTTTTGCTGTTTTGTTTTTTGCACTTTTACTTTTCACTCTTTTCTTTCTTTTTTCGCTCAATTTTTCTCTTTTTCTTTTCCCTTATTTTTCTTTTTCGATTTATTCACTCAAATTGCCTATGGCTATGATCGAATCCGATGGGGATTGCTTACGTATCATGACGCCACATGAATCAGACCATTACATAGTTCAGGAAGATCGGCAATAGACTGACCCATTTTTTTTTTTATAAAGACTTTTAAATATTCTTTTTTTACTATTTTTTTTTGTTTTTTTATGGAATTTAAAAAAAATAAAAATAAAGAATTCTAAATAAGGAAGAAAATATTTTGGATTTTGATTTGAAATTTATTTTTCTTTTATTTTTTTATAGAATGAAAGACTTCGGAAAAGAAGGAAAATATTTTTGGATTTAGTTTTTTTGTTTTGATTTTCTAAGGAAAGAATTATAAAGAGGGAATTCAGGAAAGAGGAAATATTTTTAAATTTTTTGAAAATTGAGGCCGGAGCCGATGAGGTTTGCCTATGTATCTCACATTCGATGAGAATCAGACCCGCATAGCTCGATCAGTTTTGACGCAACAGGAAATTGTGACTTATTTTGAAATGACTTTTTCTTTCTTTACGTTTTTTTTTTTCAAAACTTTGGCAGAGTTTCAGGATTTTTCAAATACCTACTTCTCAATCTTGGTTTTTTTTTCGATTTTCTTTCCCTATTCTAGAAGCCAATCAACATGCAAGCTGAAACAAACAAATGTGCAAGTAGCACGTAAGATGCATCGGGATGGTCTTTTAATTTGGGTACACCTGTCCTAGATGGACCCTACCCCTGTGTTGAGTCCCCAAAGTCAAATGCATGTGATGCAAACAAACGTTCCTACTAGGGATCCGGCATGAGGCGATGTCATTCTAAGTTTAAATCCTGGGTGTATTGTTCTAGACCTGGCTTACCCCGAGCGGACAACTCGAGCCGAGGGGGAGCAGCGTACCAGGAATACAGAAGCTTCATCGGCTTTGCAACTTGTCCGATCCTCATTCTAAAATTAGGATATGGCCCTAACATAAAAGAATCCACGCGAAGCACACGCTTCCCAGAAGATTTAGAAGACTCAGAGAGAAGAAAGGTTTCGTAACAGTTTATATACAGTTCATGGCAATATCAAAGCGGTAAAAAGCGGCAATTAGCACATTAGGCTCAAACAAGTAATATCATGCAATCACAATTAGCCAAGTACATAAGTTATTCTAAGATGAAATTCTGAACCCTGAACCAAAGATTCTGGTTCGTGTCCCCAGCAGAGTCGCCAGAGCTGTCATACCTCATTTTTCCTGAAGGATACGGGAGTTTTTTCAATTAAAGTGACATTAATCGAAATGGAATTATTTGTTTATTCAAAGTCGCCACTTGGAATAATTTATGGTGTCCCAAGTAACCAGTGTATTTTAAATCCCAAATCGAGGAAATTAACTCTATTTTTACGGTCTGCGAACATAGAAGATCGGGTAAGGAATTCTGTTAACTCGGGAGAAAGTGTGAGGCACCCCCGCGTTCCGTGCTTTTAGCACGATCGCTCAGCTAATAATAATTGGCCTAATTATCTAATTTATTACATGCTTAAAACCTATTGTGTATTTTTAACTTTTAACCGCTTTTAATTATTTATGGAACTTATTTGAACAAGTCGCGATGTCGCACACTCATTTATTTTTATATATATTACGAATCGCGTCACGTGAAACGCACCCGCGACTTACAACATATTTATCATTATTATTTAAAGTTATGGTCAAGTCGCGTGAAATGCGCACTCAAGTTGGGGATTATGTATCATGACTATACCACGGGAACCGTACCCATAGTCACGATAATTTATTTATTAATCGCGCCTGAAGCACACTACGATATTCAAAGTTGTTTAATTCTCTAAGGTTTGAGGTACATTTCAACATGAGATTTGGAATTAGGCCTGCGCAAGCTACAGTAGTGCTAAGACTCTAATTGAATTAATTTGAGGAGGTGTGAGGATAGCAACTCGAATCATAATCTAAAGTTGCTAACAGATTTCTAATATTGCCAACAGATTTCAAAGTGTATTACCAGTGCTGCATTAGTTGTTTCATTTCAACTTTTTCCTTTTCAGTTATTCAGAATGTATGGGCTAAGTCCTTATTAACATGGTGATAAAGGTAATTGTAACCTTACTAATGAACAGTGCAAACAGAGAAATGGGAAACTTATTACGAAGTGAACATTTCAACTAAACAATCACATTAATTTGATCTTCTGTCACCTTGCATAGCAGAAGTCTTTTGTAATTTCACATCATGAGATATAATCTATTACATGAAAGCAAAGTGAATTAGAATTTTATTGAAAACCAAAGGAATTAGATCATTTTTACACAACAGTGATTCAAATTCATAGAGGAGTACCTGGTTGTATAGGAATCAACTTAGAAATGCCAAATGAAGCTAGAAAAGGAATGGTTAGAATTCATCAAAAACTGAAACAACGGATTCGGCAACCAGCAACAGTGATTTAGAAATTAAATCCTTCTCGTAGAACCCAGCGAGTGAGGAGAAAACAATCCGAGGCACGAATACCTTTGAAATCCTTTTGAAATTCTAATTCTCCTATTCTTTTTAGAGCTTTTGATTTTCAGATCTATTTTGAGAGTTTTTGAAGATTTTTGTTTTTTGAAAGTTTGTTTTTGGGATGTTGACGATTGCTTCTCCGTCCCTTCAGATGTGCGTGTATATTCTGTTAGAAAAAAAGGGTGTGTGTATGAGAGAGTGAAGAAGAAGAAAGAGCCGGCTAGTTTTTTGTTATTAGGGAGGGGGTCTCGTCTAGCATTCTAGCGAAGGGAAGAAGAAGGAGCCACCATGGGTGTGCTGTTGCTGAGAGCTTTTTAGAGGGTGGGACGGTTGTTGCTCGTTTCTTCAAGAGGGAGGGTCTGTTCATTTTTTTAAGGTTTTGGGGAATGTGGAGTGTTTTAATGAAGAGGAGGGTAGGTTGGGCCAGGCGGGTCGGGCAGGTGGGGCTTTGGACCGGGTTGGTGGGCTGGGGCGAAATTGTGAGGTAAATGGGTTGTTGATAAGCTTTTGGCCTAGTTGAGATAAAGCTTTTAAACAAAACCTTTCTCTTTTCTTTTCTTTCTTTTTCTTGATTTGCTTTGATTTTAAATCCTAACCAAATTAATTAAAACCTAAATTAAGTCCTAAATCAAATCTAATTTGTGTTGAAATTATTTTTGACTTTTTAGGAGTAATTTCCTATGTGGGATAAAAATTAGGTGTTCACAACCTCAACTTTCGAACTTGCCTACACAAAATGGCCAACGGCTCCTCAACATAAGTCAAATTCTTGTCCAACAGCACGGAGCTGAAATCCAATACATGTGACAAATCCTCATACTACTTCCGAAGCATGGAAACATGAAGCACCGGATGGACTCCCGATAAGCTGGGTGGCAAGGCAAGGCAAGTCTGTAGGTCATCTCACCAACTCTCTCCAATACCTCGAAAGGACTAATATACCGAGAGCTCAACTTACCCTTCTTGCCAAATCTCATCACGTCCTTCACGGGCAAAACATTGAGTATAACCTTCTCACCCTCCATGGAAGCTACATCTTAAACTTTCCTATCAGCATAACTCTTTTGCTTGGACTGCACTGTACGAAGCACTCCTGAATCAATTTCACCTTCTCCAAGGCATCACAAACCAAATTTGTGCCCAATAACCTAGCCTCCCCAAGCTCAAACCAACCAATCGGAGAACGACATTGCCTCCCATATCATGCCTCATATGGAGCCTTCTGGATACTCGAATGATAGTTGTTGTTGTAGGCAAACTTCACTAGAGGTAGAAACTAATCCCACTGACCTCCGAAATCTATGACACAAGATCTCAGCATATCCTCCAAAATCTGAATGGCCCGCTCGGACCGCCCATCCGTCTGAGGGTGAAATGGTGCTCAACTCAACCTGTGTGCCCATCTTACATTGAATCGGTCTCCAAAAATGTGAAGTAAACTGACTACCGTGATCCAAGATGATAGAAATAGGTACACCATGCAAATGAAAAATCTCCAGGATGTACATCTTAGCAAACTGCTCCAAAGTGTAGGAAGTCATGACTGGAATGAAATGTGCAGACTTGGTCAGTCTATCCACAATGACCCAAACTATGTCAAATCTCCTCAACGTACGTGGCAACCCTACCACGAAGTCCATAGTGATGTGCTTGCATTTTCACTCCGATATGTCTAACCTTTGAAGTAAACCACCAGGTGTCTGATGCTCATGCTTGACCTGCTGACAACTTAGACACCGAGCAACATATCCAACAATGTCTTTCTTCATCCCCATCCACAAATAATGCTGTTTCAAATCACGGTACATCTTCGTACTACCTGGGTTAATAGAATACCATGAACTATAAGCCTCCTCAAGGATCAACTCTCTCAACTCATCAATATTAGGAACACAAATCCGTCCTTGAATTCACAATACACCATCATCATCGATAATCACCTCCTTAGCACTAGCCCGTTGCACCGTGTCCTTAAGGACAAACAAATAGGGATCGTCATACTAACGAGCCTTAATGCGCTCAAACAAGGACGATTGAGATATAATACAAAAAAGGACTATGCTAGGCTCTGAAATATCCAATCTCACGATTCTGTTAGCAAAATACTAAACATCCATAGCCAAAGGCCTCTCCCCATTTGGAATAAATGCTAATTTTCCCATTCTCTCCGTCTTTTTACTCAAGGCGTCTGCCACTACATTGTCCTTCCCCGGATGATAAAGAATGGAGATATCATAATCCTTCAATAGCTATAACCATCTTTGTTGCCTCAAATACAAATATTTCTGTTTAAACAGATGTTGGAGACTCCGATGATCCGTATATACCTCACAAGACATGCTATATAAGTAATTCCTCCCATTCTTGAGCAAGTATGCAATGACTGCTAACTCCAAATCATGCATTGGATAATTCTTCTCATGGGGCTTCAACTGGATACCATATGACCCAAGAATGCCACCAAGTCCAACAAAAATTCACACTAGGAGACTTAGCATAAAACTTTTTCTCCCTCAAATTCTGGAGCATGATCCTCAAATGCTACTCATGCCCCTCCTTACTACAGGAATACACTAATATATCATCAATAAATACAATGATAAAAGAATCCAATTGGGCTGAAACACACTGTTCATCAAATGCATGAAGGTTGCTGGGGCATTAGTCAACCCAAACAACATCTCCAAAAACTCATAATGCCCATAATGAGTCTTGAAAGCAGTCTTAGGGATGTCCGAAGCCCTGATCTTCAACTGGTGAATCCCGGACCTCAAGCCAATCTTTGAGAACATCCTAGCACCCTAAAATTGATCAAACAAATCATCAATGCGCGGAAGTGGATACTTGTTCTTGATGGTCACATTGTTCAACTGCTAGTGGTCAATATACATTCTCATAGAACTATCCTTCTTCTTGACAAATAACACTAGTGCACCCAAAGGTGACACACTAGGCTTGATGAACCCTTTATCCAGCAACTCCTGTAACTACTCCTTCAATTCCTTTAACTCATCTGGAGACATGCGATACGGTGTAATAGAAATTAGTTGAGTGCCTGGTGCCAAATCAATGCCGAAATCAATATCCTTATCAGGTGGCATACTTGGTAGGTCTGCTGGAAACACATACGAAAACTCCCTCACTACTGAAATTGACTCAACAATAGGAATGTCAGCACTAACATCTCTGACAAAAGCTAGGTACACCAGACATCCCTTCTCAACCATCTGTTGAGCCTTCAATAATGAAATCACTCTACTAGGAGTGCAACCAAGAGAACCCTTCCACCCCAACCTCGGTAACCCCGACATCGCCAGTGTCACGGTCTTAGCGTGACAATCAAGAATAACATGGTACGGAAATAACTAGTCCATACCCAAGATCACACCAAAATCCACCATATCTAACAATAGAAAGTCCACCCTCGTCTCAAAACCACAAATAGTGATCACACATGACCGATAGACTCGATCCACCATAATAGAGTCACCAATAGATGTAGACACATGCACAAGAGTATCAAGATAACCACATAGCATATCCATACAAGAAGCAAGGTATGATGACATAAATGAATAAGTAGAACTAGGATCAAACAACATCGCAACATCTCTGTGGAACATAGAAACAATACAAGTAATAATAGCATCAGAAGCAACAATGTCGTTCCTCCTAGGAAATGCATAACATCTGACCTGACCTCCCCCTCTAGGACAACCACATCCTGGATGACCTCCACCACGAGCTGGCTGAGCGGGTGGTGTATCAATCGGTGTAGGAATCATAGTCTATCCTCCCTGCTGCCCTAAACCTCTATGAAGACAGGGGTAGTATTTCCTAAAATGCCCCAACTCTCCATACTCATAACAACCTCTGACCGAAAATGACTACGGGGCTTGAGTCGGACCACGTGAACCAGAATAGCCACTAGAAGAATCTGGTGCAGATGAACCCTGAACGAATGGAGTTCAATAAGAACTCTATGCTAGAAGTGCGCTGAACGAAGACTACATAGAAGCTCCTCAATTGGGTGGTGGTGAATGATAAACTGGCCTGATAGATAGGTCTCTCCCAAATCGGCCTGGGCGTACAGACGAGGCACCACCAAAGCTACATGAATGTCGGGACCTCTTGTCCCTACCTTGCAATATCTCCCTAGTCTCACTGTGGATGCGCTCAACACGACGCGTTATCTCTACCACCTGATAAATGGAGTCCCGTTCTCGGTCTCTCTAGCCGTAACAAGGCAAATACTATAGTGAAGACCCTCATTAAATCTCCTCACTCTCTCCTCCTCAGTAGGAATCAGAGCAATAGCATGATAGGACAACTCTGTAAACCTTATATCATACTCATTAACTGATATCTGACCTTATTGTAGTTACTCAAACTGCCTCTTCAGCTCCTCTCTCCTGGTGTGTGGCACAAATTGCTCCAAAATACTCTGGAGAACTAAGCCTATGTAAGAGAAGGTAATCATGTTGGTTGGCCTCTCCTGGTCGGACCCTGTATCTGGAAGGCGATGAAGTCAACTCCAATGGACTCAACTAGTCCCAAATTATGCCGAATCTCATGAAAACGACCCAAGAATCCATGAACATCCTCTGAAGGCGTACCACTAAAGTGAGGAAGCTGCAACTTCGTGAACTTATCTAACCTCTTCAGCACATCCGCTGACATCGTGGGCCTATCCTTAGGCTGCGCGGCAATAGTAGGCTGAACTCCCCCAACTGGAAACATTGTGGGAGTATGATAACTATGGGCCACCTACTATAGGGTACGAGTAGCTAGAGTTTGTGCTCCGTCCCCTGCCTGAGAAGTAGATGGTAAAGTTAGAAATGTGCCGGCCAAATCCAAACTCTAGAACAAACCCATGTGGATCAACGCATCCTGAATAGCTGGCAAAATAAGTAGTCCCTGGGGAACCTAAGCTGGAACCTTCGGCTCGGCATGGTCACTAACCTGCTCCTCAACAGGAGCTACCGGTGGCTCCATAGTAGTTGCACCATCAGGGGCTCTAGCTGCGGCACATGCTCCGCCCCTACCCCCTGCCTCGACCCCGGCCACTCACTCCCTAGCCTGGGGTACCGGTACCTGCTCAGCTGCACCGGACGATCTTTACTCACCGTCTATGAGAGATTAGAATATCAAGGATCTAGACTGGGATAATCAAATCTGCACAAAAGAGAATGAAAGAAAGAGAAGCTTTCCTAACAGCCCGGTAGCCTCTCGAAAATAAGTATAAACGTCTCCGTGCCAATCCGCAAGACTCTACTAGACTTGCTCATGACTCGTGAGACCTAAGAAACCTAGTTCTCTGATACCAACTTGTTATGATCCAAAATTCCCACCGGAGTTGTGACGACGCCTAACACTGGTTGCTAGCCAAGCCATCAATCAATAAGCAGAAACAAATTTGAATAACGGTACTAAATAGTCCCGACAGTGGAATAATCATAAATAACTGAAGTCAATAGCAACAATACAACTAAAAACCATCCCACGACCTGGTCTCACTGAGTACATGAGCACTACAGAATTTAAATACAAAGTTTGATATTCAATATAGTACTGTTTGAAAGATAGAATAATAATAACACAAACTAAGAGAAAAAAGACTTCAAGGGTGCGAACGGAAACAATAGCTACTTCGAAATCACCAAAGTTGATACCAATACCACCCTCTAGCAATCACCCCTCCAAGCAGCACATAGATTTGCACATAAAGTACAGAGTATAGTATGAGTACAATCGATCTCATATACTCAATAAGTAACAAGCCTAACCTCGGGCTGAAAGCAGTGACCAGCTTGGCAAGGTCTAATATTCTTTCCCAACAGTCAATAACAACATAAACGGTATACTAACGGCAAAAGGAAAAGTAGCTTAAGTAATATTAAATTCAACCTTTTCACAATAAGAAAAGAGATAAGCATGCTTTTCAAGAATAACAGTTAAGGCATAAGTTCTTCCACACAAATCACCTAAACATGGTTTCATCAATTTAACTGTGATTCCGACTTCAATACATCAAATAGAGTACCGATAATTATGAGGGAAGGAACACAAACCTATACCTACATGACAAGTATACGTGCAAGAATCAATAATACAGCAGCTAAAAGTATATCAAATCTTAGCATATGTATGGTGCCTAGCTGCCTTTCAATCGTCACACACAACAATACTCAGCATTGTACGGGTGCCTGACACAAGTCCCTCACCAAGCACATATATGACCTATGTGCCTGCACCCACTGGTTATTACCTGACTCCGGAGAGGCGGGTCTTTTCCCAAGTGTTGATCGAATCTATGTCAATGATCAATGTCACTTAGCTCACACGGGGCCTACTGCAGGCGTCGCCTCACAATCAATATCACTCATCCTAATGCGGGGCCTAGCATACACGTCACGTCACTATCAGTACCAAATCGGCTCGGTGGCCCAAGATAAGTCATCAATCGCTCAAGTCTCAATATCCACATCTCACAGTACTCAGCTCAAAATCGTGCCACACATATAAGGGCATCAACAGAAGTGAGACAACATATAAAGAATGCACAGAGACAGGGATATAATAAGCAGATATAACATCATGACTAAGAATATGACTACAATTAATGCAAACAGCTCAATATAGCAAGAATAGCCCTATCATATCTCTAACAATTAAGCACATACCCTAGATATGATTTCTAATATGAATAATAGCTCATGTAGTCATACAAGTGAAGAAAACATGGGAATAACATGGCATCATAACAAAACAAGGCACATAATAGCCTAAGGTCTACCCGGATCATGAATAACCCTGGTGTACACATATAAGCCCGTCACCTAGCACGTACGTCACCCCTAATAAATTTAAAATATCATAGCCAACGGAGAATTTAATCTCAAACCAAGTTTAGACAAGTTACTTACCTCAAACGAGCCAAGTCAATACTCCAAAAATGCCTTCCCTCGTGAATCGACCTCCGAGTGGCTTGAATCTAGTCAAATAACATACCACGGTGTCGAATAATGCTAAAGGCAACAATATCGGCACATAAAGACTCGATCTTTAATAAAAAAATAATGTCAAACCAGGGTCGCACCCCGGAAGCCAATAAAAGTCACAAATCTCGATCACACATTCCAACACGAGTCCAAATATACAAGTTTCATCTAGATCCGACTCCGACTCGGATTCAAATCTCAAATATTTATTATTGAAAACTTCTTACAAAGACCCCAATTTTATCCTTTAGATTCCATCAACCAATAGCCAAACTCAAGCATAAAATCATGAATAATAATAAAATCTAATTTAAAATACTTACCCAATCCAAGTGAGTGAAAATCGCCTCAACAATCGCTCAAATCCGAGCGCCCAATATGAAAATATGGTAAAATAAAACAAAACATCGAATATAATATGACGCCAGGCATTCTCTCTTCTGCAGACTCCAGCTAGCATCTACGAGCTCGTTATTGCGACAGAAGGCTCGCTTATGCTAGTCCCACTTAAAATCCCGGCCTTCTGCACTTGCGCACGCAACTCGCAACTACGTATCTGTAGGTTCGAACAAACCCCGCAAAAGCGATCTCCGCAGGTGCGATCACCCTTATGCATCTGCCCACTTCCAGCCCCAGACCGCCCTTTGCAAATGCGCACTTCTCCATCGCATGTGCAACATCACATCTGTGAACCTTTCCTTTGTAGATGCGGTGCACTAGCACCAGACTTACCAACTTGCTCCAAAATTGTCTAGAATCCATCTAAAACACATACGAGCCCCTCAGGACCCCGTCCAATCATACCAACCAGTCCCAAAACATATCAAGGACCTACTCAAGGTCTCGAATAACATAAAATAACATCAAAATCATAAATCACACCTTCATTCAAGCTTAATGAACTAATCAACTTCCAACTTTCAAAACCCATGCCGAACCACGTCTAACTAACCCGGAATAACCCCAAATTTTGCATACAAGTCATAAATCACCACATGAACCTATTTCAATGCTCGAAATTTCAAATGGGCCTCGATAACTACAAATTCAACTATGAGTTAAACTTATCAATTCTCCACACCTTAAAATTCTAACTTTCGCCAATAAGAGCCAAATCAGCCTAGAAGCTTCCAAATCCATATTCGTACATACGCCTAAGTCCAAAATCACCATATGAACCTATTCGAAGCATCAAAACTCGAATTCTAGGTCGTTTACTCAAAAGTCAAATCTTGGTCAACTCTTACAACTTAAGCTTCCAACCATGGAACTAAGTGCTCCAATTCATTCCAAAACCTTCCCGAAACCAAACCAACTATCCTCTCAAATCATAAAATGACAAACAAGCATACATGAACCATCAAATAGGAAAATGAGGCTCAAATAAAACAAAACGACCAGTTGGGTTATTATAGTCTCGAGGCCCCCAGGTGTGATTCAGGGTAGTTTCGGACCATTTCAGATGAGTTTTGTGTTGCTGATTTTCAGGTGTTCTGATGAGCTTCGTGATCGTGGTATTTTATTCGGGATTGCATAGAGTAATTTAGGTTGCTGGCAAATTGTTCTTCATTTTCGCGGCCGATTGAGCGCGTTCGTGCAGTGTTGAGCAGGATGGTGCATCACGTTCGCTTGAGGGGTTCGCATATGAAAGGTGTGCAGGCAGGCAGGACTTTGGCTTCCGTATTCCCGTAAGGAGGACCGCGTTCGCGATGTGTTGAAGATTTTTGTCATCGCCTTAGCGACTGTAGCTTCATGTTGTGAAGTAGGGTCAGTGAGGCTGGTCGCGCTTGTGCTTCGCAATTGCGGGGGCCTGTAGTGATCGGAAAGTGTACCCCTGACAGACTTCATAAGTTGTGCATTTCAGGATTTTGAGCTCATTTATCATATTTTGAACCCTAGACTTAAAGAGGGGAGATTTCTCATGGAGATCTTCGCACAAGACTTTGGGGTAAATGATTTTTACTTATTTTTAGTATTATTTCAAGAAACTACATGAATTATTAACACCCAAACCCATGGAATTTTGAGATAAAATTTGGGGTTTTGCCTACACTTTAAAAGAGTGTATTTTGAGGATTTTGGTACCGATTTGGACTTGGTTTTGGAATATAATCATATATTTGGACTCATCAGGTTATGGGTCATCGGATTTTTGTATTGGTTGAGGGTTTTCATGCACGCAATCCCGGGGTTGACTTTTGTTGTATTTTGTTGACTTTTGTAGAATTCTTCAAAGATCGGGGCTTTATTGATTGGGATTACTTCCTTTAGCATTGAATTCCTTGATTGATGGTTGGATAGATTCGAGCCGGTTAAAGGTGATTTCTCCAGGAAATGCTATTTTAGATCTTTGGACTAGCCCGGATGAGGTAAGTGTATTTCCTAGCTTTGATTGAGGGACTTTTTACTGCTAATTGATGTTGTTTGCTACATGCGGGGGTGATGTATATATAAAGTGACAAGCATATATACATATGCCATGGGTTTCCATGCTCGGGGTGGGATTCTAGATCTCCTTAATGCATCGACCCTCAAATCATAAAATCTCATTCTCCAAAATCATAGTCCAAAATCGCCAAATCCCACTTATGATTCATATAGATTAGGTATAACAATCTATAGGTAATCAATATCAAACACCGAAATCGAGTAAGGATTACTTACCCCTTCAATTGCAGTGAAAATTCCTCCAAAAATCGCCTCTAGCCGAGATCTACAACTCCAAATAATGAAAAATGACCAAACTCTCGAAATATAATAGACTGCCCAGCGATTCCGCATTTGCGGTCCACAATGTCGCACCCGCGATACTGCATCTGCGGAACATCCATTGCAGATACATAAGCCACTTATCCTCCCGACCAGCCGCTTCTGCGGACACCAAGCCGCATATGTGGCTCCGCTTATGCGATCACGCACCTGCGGCTATACCCATCGCAGGTGCGAAAATAACAGAACTCAACAATTCTTCAGCAAAGCCAACATAGTCCAAAATGATCCGAAACAAATCTGAAATACACTCGAGCCTCTCAGGACCCCGTTCAAACACACCAACCAATCCCATAACATAATACGGACCTGCTCGAGGCCTCGCATCATACTAAACAACATCAAAACCACGGATCGCCCCTCAATTCAAGCCCAAGGAACAAATCCAAATTTCCAAATTCAAAACCTACGCCAAAACAACCTAAACAACTCGGAATGACCTCAAATTTTGCATGCAATTCCCAAATAACACATCGGAATTACTCCAACTCCCGGAACAAAAATTCAAACCCGATATCAACAAACTCAACCCTCGGTCAAGCCTATCAACCTTCCAAACCTTCAACATTCCAATTTTTGCCAATTTAACCCAAAATGACCTAGGAACCTCCAAATTCAAAGTCAAACATCCTCCTACGTCCAAAATCACCATACGAAACTATTGAAACCATCAAAACACCATTAGAATTCGTCTACATAATAGTCAAACTCCTGTCAACTCTTACAACTTAAGCATCCAATCAAGGGACTAAGTGTCCCAATTCAATCCAAAACCTTCCTAAACCCCAAACCAACCATCCCTGCAGTCACATAAACATAAGTACACATATATAAAGCATCAATAGAAAAAACAGGGCAAAAATAATCAAAACGATAGGTCGGGTCGTTACATTTAGCACTCAAACATATGATACTCTTGTCAACACATAAGTTTTAATAAAAACTCATACTATTTTTATTAAGTGTCATTTTGCTAATAAGTTATGAAAATAAGAATTTTATAAAATCACATGACACTTCATAAGAAACATAACTTAGAAATGCATGGTGACATCCTTTCCTCTTGTCCCCACAAGTACAGGTGCACATTTATTAATACTATCATGTATCAACTCAAAATATACTTTTAAAGAGAATCCCTCAAGAAGAGTAAGTTTTAATCAACTTACCTCAAACTTCAAGCTCCAAATAATACTATAATGCTCCAATTGATTAAAATACTCAAATGTGGCCAACAATTCGTTACCTACCATTGAATTTGCCAACTAGATCAAAACAAACTCATAAAGATTCATAAATATCCATTTAGGCTTCACAAGTCAGCAACAAACCTTCAACTATCCCAAATTATCCAATAGGTTCACCCATTAGCCTATTCAATTTCATTCTTATTATTTAATACTTATTTGGAGTCATTAATGATACTGCGTTAATTAACCAACATCATCACGTGACTATTCATTACCTTTTTCAACAAAACCCTAGGTTCAAGAACTAGTGTTGTTTCTTATCCAAATGGTCGTTCCCATTTCAATCCGCTCATCAACTAAGTTATCAAGCCGATTAGGATCATTAGAAGCTCAAAACAATTCCATCCACATCAAATTCATCACTATTCGTGTTCTGCTTTGCCCAAACTATCATTTTCAAGACCTACTCTTAGGGTTCCTACAATACTTCATTATAACTTCAAATAAACTTCATAATCATGCTATCAATACTTCAATATATCATATATATATATATGAGGCTCAAGTGAAGGGATTACCTCTTGGTAGAAGAATCTCATTTTTTCTTTTTTTTTGGTATTTTTGAATATTCAACCCATTTCCTATGAATTTGATCCATAATAATCTTAGTGTTATCACTAAATGATGTTATATAATCATCCTTGTGCCAAAATAACTTACCTTAAAATTTATCCATGGTGGAAGAGCTCCTCCTTCTTTCTAGAAATAAACCAAGTTGAAGAACTAACTTATTTTCTCTTTAAACCCATATTTCAGCCCTTTTAAAAAGACATGAAGCTTGTGTAGCCTCCCTGCATAGCCTATGCATGAAAGCTATGCAAGGGCGTTCCCTTGGCCGGATTCTGGAATTGGCTATGCAGGTTCCGTGGCTTGCTGCGTAGCCTACGCAGGTTGCGTAGCCTACTGCATAGTCGTACTACCACCCTCTAGAAAAAGTTCATAACTCATTGTAGAAATATTCAAATGATGAACGGTTTGAAGCATTGGAAACTAGACTTATAGACCTTTCTTTGATAGGTCGCCACCATATAACTCATCATATCATAGGAATCGTGCTAATTTGAAGTAGGACCTTGTGCAAACTCATTTGAAACTTTAGCCCATGATATAGTTTCCAACTTAACTTAGCCTTAGGAATTTTCTAAGACCAAAAATCGTTTCTAATATACCTCTTACACGTATTATCATGTTCAAGTGATATTATTCATATCATTAGCCCTCGCTTATACGCGAATTAATATAATAGCACAAGTCAATATTTTTAATAGTCTTTAAACACTTCGAGTTTTTCCGAGGTGTTACATTGACGAAAACAGTAGTTGTAGATAAACAAGAGTTTTACGAAAAATTGACAGGCATGAAGCTTGTCAATAGTTTCTCTACTTGAAGACATATTTGGCCCCTTGATTGGAGGGGGAGTTTGTTAGACCCATGCTCATGTTGTCCAGTCAAAGGCCCAAAGGCCTAATCCTATTCTCTTTTGGTTTTAATTTCTATTTGGAATTGAATTCGATTTTTATTCCTATTTGGAGTTGGTTTTAGCTTTAAGAGATAGCACCACTCATTATTTATACACAACAACTTTGGAGGATTGTTCTATGTTTATTGGTATTAGTCTTTAAAAGAAATTAGCATATAAGAGAGATTTTTTAGAGAGCATCCATCAAGAGAGAAGAGAAGAAAAAAAGGGGTTCTTTTTGCATATTTTATTCCGACCAGTCAGCTTCAAAATTACATTTTTGATTCGTTCACTGTTGGATTGGGCTAAAATTTTGACTGCGTATTCCTAACATCTTGGTCTATAATTTGAACGGTGGAGATCGAATTTGAAGGCCTGTAGAATCTGATTTCAAGTCCCAAACAGTAGCTCCTTTTTGAGTGATTTCTCTTCTTTCTTCGGTTAGTTTGTTGTTGCTCTTGCTGCTATTGTTGCTCTATGTTTGGCACTTATTGTGTAGCCAATTTGGAGAGTATTTGTAACTCTCTTATTGTTATAGAACATTTTTTGGATCTTTGTGATCATGTGATTTTTATCTTCGATTTGAAGGGTTTATCACATTAAAATTTGGTGTTCTTTAACTTCTCCATTTTTGAGTTTTCTTCTTTCTCGACATAACAGTTTTCTCGGGTTCCGAGGAGAATGGCATCCAAAAACTGATACGTTACTGCTTTTAGAATGTTCAGGTGGACCTGCTAAGAAGTGAAATTTTCAAGTCCAAAAATCTTAGAAATAAGAGGATGGTATTATCTATTTGCACATTTGATCAAGGTTAACTGTATATGATTGTACTTAGTGACGGATTCAACATTTAAACGCAGCAAGTATGAGTTGAGAAAGTGAGTTCTGAAATATATTATATACCTAACTTTATCTATACTTATTCTCGCACATATACAGGGATCAACTCCGACATATCAGATTCTGTCAAACTCTCGACCCCATGGTTAGATCCGCCACTAGTTGGCCTCATGGCATCTGCAATGGTCACCCAAAAGCTAGTCTAAAAGCAACAATCCTTAGTAAAAGCATATACACGCTAAGAGTGATAAGGAAGATAACGTGCTGAAAGATGCAGTTATAGTAATGTGCAGTTATAATCTATTGGATCAAAATAGAAACAAGCTGTGCTGGAATCTAGAAGCAAAGCAGTGCATTGCACCTCTCTACAACCAGAATCTAGCTCAGAAGACTACATATATTACCTATCTAACAAAGACAGAAAGGGCACATGATGTGGGCATAATTAATTAATCCTCTTCATCAAAACACCAAGTTACTGAAATCCTACAAAAAGCATTAGAACTTCCCCAGTAAGAGTTTAATGATGCCTTGAACCTTACATAGTACTTTGCCTCTTGTCTCTTGAGAATCAGCGTAAAGTCGCCTTTATTCCCAAACCCTAATGAGAAATGAAACTGGCATATAAAGTTCTTCTGGCTACAAAATCTCAGTAAATTCAAGTTTATTTGTTGACATGCTGGAGCAAAGAACCCATTCAACATGAAACCAAGTTTTTCAACCATGCCTGCACAAGTTGCAATCTACTCTTATAAAAAGCTAGTTGCAATCTATGTTACATGTATCCTTCATTTGTCTTAATGTATCTGTGTTGAACAGGTGATATGGGTGAGAGTATCTACGCAGATTCTGTAATATTATGACTTAGCAAAGAAATTAGGCATGGTTGTACACCATATTGGATTTGATTCTATAAACCAGTTCATGTAACATAGGTTGCAATCACTCTCCTATAAATATGTTAAAGAAATATTCCCGCGCCATAAGAGTAATTCAGATGGAAAAATCATCTAATCATTGTTCACCTCGAAATCATTGGTCTGATTACTAATCTCCATGGCCAGGAACAAGATCCGTTTATATCCATGCTCCTACGTGCTCTTCGAGTCAGAAGTCATATGGTAACTATGAGAAAAGATTTGCTTGAATACAAACTAAATGATGCTCCTTCATGCTACGTGATGGCTAACGATCAAGCCTATAGTCTCTACATCTAAGACATATTTCAAGGACAGAGTAATGCGGTTCTATATAAATTACCAACTTTCCCTTCAGAAAAGGAATGTAGTTATTAAAAGAAGCAACATTGGGAACTTTTCATGTCCATCAAGAGCACTAAATGGAAGTTTGACTTGTAATAAAGACTAACAATGTCATTTAACATTCAATTAATAACCACATTCCTACTTCTGTCTTCAACATATTCAGCAAATTAAAATTTTCATCGACTCGTAAAAGTCCCCATTCGTAATCCCAAAAGCCCTGGATTACAACTCAGAAGCATATTACTCCTATAATTTGGTAAAAAGCAGAAAAGGAAGTTTATGCTATACAGATTACAATACCATTTTACAGATTACACCATCAATATCACAAAGCAAACTATACTCTAGATTTGTCATATAAAAGGAAGGTATTGAATACAAGGGCAATTACAATATTGATCAACCAAACAACCTGAAAAACAATCAGTTTACCCCTTATTAGATCAATCACTGTGATTGCGCTTCAAGTTAGAAGGCGAAGGAGAAGAAGAAACCAAATGCCTCCACAGATACTTTCCACTAGCCATATCTACGCAAGTCCAAAATCCTTTCCCAATGGCGCTGCACACCTGATAATTACAAACAAGCCAGCAAATTACAATTAAAATTGAGCAAATAAAAAATAGGGAAGATATGAACTCTAAGAAAATATGGATACCTGGGAGGAGAGTGGAAGTGAATTTGAGTCTCTGGATAAATCGCCGTGACTGTCGTCGGCGCCGGCGCCGGCATCGTCGTCGTCGGGATCAACATTAGGCTGGGATTTGAGGTTCCGGAGAACGAAGAATCCGGCGAGAGTTGCAGAGAGGAAGATGAGAATGATCCTAAGGGGACACATTCGGTTTGTTTCTCTCTCTCTCTCTACAAAGTTTGAGGTTTTCAGAGAGAGAGTTTTAATATTATCAGAGAGGAAAAAGGAAATGATGAAATGAAGAAGGCAAGCTGGGGAGGAAAGTGGACTTTGGTCCTTTTTTTAAGCAAAGGATAATTTTTAGTAGTATTTTGTTATTTGTAATTTGCGGCTTGTTTGGATGGTTGTTAGATGTTGTATTGTGCTACTTCAAATACAATATTTGTTTTGATTGTTATTTATATTTTGTTATATTGTATTGTTAAAATCGTTTTATAACAATGAAAAATATTATTTTATGTAATGACCAATTTGGTGTGGTCGTGTCATTAACTTATATTTTTCTCTAATCGTATCCTTCCTTATTATTAAGTAATCTTATTTTATCCTTTACTTTATATTTTTATTTAATAATCTACCACGTACTATTTTTTTTTGTAATATTGTAAGTTTATTCTTTATATTTTTTATGCATAACATTATAAAACAACGAGAAATAATACAATATATTCAAGCATTATATATATCAAAATAATATAGTACGATATAATAAAATAAGATATGATACATTATAACATTATATATATATATATAGCAATCATCCATACAAGCTGTTAGAGGTAGTAGTTGTTAAACTTGGTTCCCTTTCTCCATCAAACTTAGAAAATAATAATGACACGTTTTGGTTTCACATTCAACCAGTCAACTCATGTCTTAAATAATTCTGTGTTCCATGTCAACAGTAACAACTTTTGTATTTGGTTAATATCAAGCAAAAATGATGTGACACAGGAAATATACATACTATATTTATTATTCGTAATTATACTTTTTAGAAAATTATCATTTATAGTTATATTTGAATTTTATGTAAAACATTTTATATTACTGACACAAGAAATTAATTATTTTGAGCTGAAACAAAAGACCAACAAATTTTCTTATTCCAATTGGTTAGAGCACCCACTTTGTAAGCGAATATCTTGAGTTACTCTCAATGAGAGCACTTTATTTCTTAATTTTTTATAATTCTGTAATTCGCCTTATCGATATAGGTTATATTCTGTGTATACAACTTTGTATTTCGACTTGGTTATATTCGTTGCGCTAAATAGTAGCTATGAATGGTATTAGACAAACTATAGTTTAATTAAAATTTGGCTTTGTGAACCGAATACCATGAAGAATTATAAAAGAACTTTAATAAGCTATTTTGTGTATAATTGTTTAAATAGTTTTTGGCCAAAAGGTATGCAGCGGCTTTATTTTCAGATATCCAATTGATATTTCATTCTATATTTTTCATTATGAATTATCTTAATTTTATGTAGAGTTCTCAAATGCTGTTAATCGCTAGTAGTTTTATAAAGCTCGGATGTGAGAAATAGTGGAGTCGTTAGTCTACTCAAAATAAAAATGGAAGATACTCTTCTAGTCTTATTTTGGCACGTCCGTGCAACATGCCTCCCTGTTTTATTCTTTCTTTTCCTATTCTTTTTCTTGTTTTTGTTGGGGTAGGGGAACGATTTTTATTTTTTTTTTGGTTGGGGCCGGAGAAAAGAAAAAATATACTTGTATATAATGTTTATGCTAATTAATGAATACTTTATATAAATATATAGGTGTTATTAAATCGGAATTAATTAATATAATATTTACTATAATTTATTATTTAATCATAATAAACTAATTTAATTTTATAAACATTAAATGCAAATATTGTTTTATTGAAAGAAAAAAACTCGTCCACCACCCAAAATCACCGCAAACGAAGGGGCGGCTGCTGCTAACCAAAGTGATATGGTTGGATCTTAGTGGGATCCGACTTATTTATGGTTTGAATATTAGTTAGTGCTAATGTAAGGAAAATGAAAATAGTGGTCCACTTTGCTTACCATTTGTAAAACCCGATTGACAATTTTTGGGGCAAAGAGAAGCAAGTGGGGAGTATAATATTAAAATGTATCCGATGTTTGATTGCGAGTGACAAGCTCTATACGATAGTACTTTGGGCATTAACTGCTTTTCCTTTATACTCCTTCCGCTTTAACCTTGAATGTGGAAGAATATTGGAATTGGGATCCTAGAGGGAGAGACTCTAACCACTCTCTACAACTAGGACTAACATACTCACGTATACTTCCCAGGAATGACCTCATCACCATTCAATGCTATGGAGCCTTCGCACGATATTCAACTAGAACCCCAGATAAGCCCTATACCACAGGAGATATAATGATGGAGGATTTACCCCCCCCCCCCCCCCCCTCCTCCAAACAATCCTTCAAGGAGGCACTAGAGGACCGGAGATTAGCCTCCACAAGCAGTTACAGCCGTGACTATCTCCCAAATGACACATTACCGGAACCACCAACGGTTAACGATCACATTGCTCTAACTCAAGAAGATAAAGCAAGATTTTACCACCCATGGTGCTTCTCCGTCATTGTTAAACTATTCGCTAGACGGAACTCGCACCTCACCCTCAAAGCTAAATTGAACGAGCTGTGGAAACCAGAGGAAAATCTCATCCTAATTGACCTAGGATGAGATTTCTTCACTGTTAAATTCAATTTAAAAGAAAGCATGACCAAGGCTCTTCATGGTGGGTCATGGTTCATTTTTGGGCAATTCCTAACCGTGCGCAAATGGGAACCAAACTTCGTCCCTGGCGCAACTATCCTTACCTCCACTGCTATTTGGATACGACTCCCCCAACTACCAACAGAATTTTACGATCATGATATCTTAGAAAGAATAGGGGCAAGAGATGGTAGACTCCTCAAAGTGGACTCCTACACCTCTCTCACCTTAAGAGGAAGGTATGCTAGACTCTGCATACAAGTACCACCGGAATCACCAGTCATCAAGTCTGTCACAATTGGATCCTACACACAACCAATTATTTATGAAGGCGAAGACATTATATGTATAGGCTGTGGGAGAATTGGTCATACCAACAGCAGATGCAGCTACCAAACAATTCCACTCACTAACCAATCTACCGAACCCCCATTAAACCAACCAAAAAATGATGAAGATGAGTGGCAAATGGTAAGATTCCACAAAAACAATAAAGGACAGCAATGGACCACCAACTCCACACGCTAAGAATCAAAAATAGAGGCTAAAGGAATCCAAGTAAAAATGTTTGATGTTGCAATAGGTAAGTTCCTAAACACCCAAATTTTTCATTACCGGGGGAAACACATGCCTTCTACAGAAAAGGGAATGAAGAATCAACCCGGTAAATTAAAGTCTAACAATTTGCATACCCTCTCCTCTAATTTTTGACTTAGCCCACTGACATAGCCCCAAATAAAAAAGATTCTAGCCCCTATCTAGCCCACAGATTTAACCACCCACCCCACGAAAGAGAGCCCCACTATCCAAACCCAAATTCTGGTCATGGAGCCCACAAAAGACAACTAGCCCAAAGATGGCCCCCAAAGGCCACACAAGCAGACACACGCCCACACACGAACATCATACCTTCACTCCCCACCCCCCTCTGAACTCCTTCCTCTCCCCTTACTGTCTCTACCAAATCCATCGCTGGGTTTAGCCCCAAATCTTTACCAAATCGGCTATCTGCAACAGGTATTCATTACACTACATTAGACGAAGTGACACTTTCCATCTCGTCAAGCAGATCTACGCATCAGAAGAAATCCTCTATCACCAATACAATCAAGGAAAATTCCCCTTTTATTACCACTTTGGATAATAACTTTCCCACCTTAATAACCCACAATTCCGATACCGACAATGACTCAACCATCAACACCAAACTAAGCAAAAATGGAGGAGGAGCACATACCTCCATTGACACTGGTATCGGCACATCTCCCACCAAATCACACATCGGGATTGTGGCTAAAGCTGGCTATGTAGGGACAAAGCCAAATCTTCAACTTGAAGATAGGCTCAGTCCCAATAGCTATCCATGTGCAAGACCCACTCTTCCTATCCCAATCTATAACGACGGGTCTGAACTACGGCCTAGCAAGCTCTGGCCACCAACTCTAGCTAACTACCCTTTTTCCAAGCCCAGTACTCGACTGTGACAAGGAATCTGTCAACATACGAATTCAACATGCTGATGAGCTAAGTGTGCCAGACTATGCCATTTTCCCCAAGATCAGTGCGGAGAAACTACATGAAACCCCATCCTTTCTTTTTTTGCCCCCCCCCCC
>AWOL01S0038974.1:0-24505 GCA_000715115.1 Nicotiana otophora
ATATATATATATATATATATTCTCCTTGCGATGAGCGGACATATTCAAAATTAGGCCAAACTACAAAATTGGCCGGTCGACAGAAACTAATTGCATTTGCTAAACAAAAAAGTATAAAATATATATATAACATACATATATACAAATATATATATTTTATCAGCTATTGTTTTTTGGAGCAGCTAAGAATATGCATTTCCCTCAAAATTCTGCAGATGGGCTTTAGGTATGGATCACTAGTGGAGGATTACTACACAGGTTATAGACTTCAATGTGAAGGTTGGAAATCAGTGTTTTGCAATCCTAAAAGGCCTGCATTTTTAGGAGATGTACCTATTTCTCTCCATGATGTGATCAGCCAAAACAAGAGGTGGTCTGTGGGCCTACTTGAAGTTGCTTTCTCAAAATATAGCCCATTAACTTTCGGTGTTCGGTCCATGGGCTTTGTTATGGCCCATTGTTATGCTCACTATGCATTTTGGCCCATTTGGTCATTACCAATTGCCATATATGCCTTCATTCCTCAACTTACTCTCCTCAATGGGGTTCCCATCTTTCCAAAGGTATGCACCAATTTAAGTTATGTATCAAGCAAAAACATATAGTGATTAGTAAAATTAGTTCTTGATACATCACATAGTGTCTTTCGTATCCCTAGACTTATGTTATTACTTGTTACTGCCTTTGTTTCGATTTTCTGATTTCATTCCTTAGTGTTAGTTTTGTATTTTCGCTTCAGTTGTCAGATTAGTTTGCTTCTTATTGCCCCTCTCTTTTTTCTTCCTGAGCCGAGGGTCTATCGGTAACAACTTTTTTATCTTCTTAAAGGCAGGGGTAAGATTTGCGTATACTCTACCCTCTCAATAACCCACGATTGGGACTACACTGGGTATATCGTTGTTTCTTGTTTGTTGTTGTTGTTGTTGTTGTTGTTCTTTATAGATATAACATATGATTATCTAAAATCACATTTCTTTTAAATTGACTGCAGGTTTCAGATCCATAATTTTTCTTGTACGTTTTTTTATTTCTTGGAGTGTACGAGCAAGATTGCTTGATTTTTATGTCCGCTCAAGGGACATGGAAAAGGCGGTGGAATGACCAAAGAATATGGATGATAAGGGGATTAACATCTTTTCTATTTGGAACTATTGAGTATGTAACTAAACACTTAGGCATGACCACACAAGNATATAGTGATTAGTAAAATTAGTTCTTGATACATCACATAGTATCTTTCGTATCCCTAGACTTATGTTATTACTTGTTACTGCCTTTTGTTTCGATTTTCTGATTGCATTCCTTAGTGTTAGTTTTGTATTTTCACTTCAGTTGTCAGATTAGTTTGCTTGTTATTGCCCCTCTTTTTTTCCTTTCTGAGCCGAGGATCTACCGAAAATAACCTTTTTGCCTTCTTAAAGGCAGGGGTAAGATTTGCGTACACTCTATTCTCTCCACACCCCACTTGTGGGACTACACTGATTATATTGTTGTTCCTTATAGATATAACATATGATTATCTAAAATCGCATTTTTTTAAAACATTGGCCGCAGGTTTCAGATCCATGGTTTTTCTTGTACGTTTTTTTATTTCTTAGAGCGTACGGGCAAGATTGCTTGGTTTTTATGTCCGCTCAAGGGACATGGAAAAGGTGGTGGAATGATCAAAGAATATGGATGATAAGGGGATTAACATCTTTTCTATTTGGAACTATTGAGTATGTAACTAAACACTTAGGCATGACTACACAAGGGTTCAGTTTAACAAGCAAAGTAGTAGATGATGACCAAGGTAAAAGGTATCATCAAGGAGTTTTCGAGTTTGGGGTTGTTTCGCCTATGTTCGTAACCTTAGCATCAACAACAATAATCAATTTAGTAGCTTTTCTCAAAGCATTAATCGATATTTTCAAGGATGATCAAAGCTTGGATGCTCTCTTTATCCAAATGTTTATTAGTGCTTTTGTAGTAATAAATTGTTTGCCAATTTATGAAGCTATGGTTTTGAGAGCTGATAAAGGAAGGATGCCTACAAAGGTCACTATTATCTCCACATTTCTTGTTGGTATTCTCTATATAGTATTTTCTTTTATTCTAAGAAATGTGTAACAATTGAAAAGATTTTTTTTTGAAGTTTGGACTTTTAGCAATTGTATTCACAAGCTTAGCAATAGAGTATCTACAAAGAATTAATGTTCTTGTAGTCTTATTACTTCGGTTTTGTTGACTAAGACAACATTAGATTAGTTGAAATTTCAGAAATAAAAGGATCATTGAGATCTCATAGAATGCATATTGTTGTATTTTTTTATATTATATTGTATTTGAATCGCTATGTTGTTGAAACCTAAATTATTCAGGAATTGATTTTTGCTAGTTTCTTTAATTAATGCGTAAATAGGTTTTGCAATCAATTACAAAACTAGTTGGAGTGCGACAAGCTGAGCCCGTAGCACATCTACTAACCCCTTCTTTTTGCGAGATCTTAAAGGCCTACCAAAGTACGAAAGCCAGAATTTTTCAGTAGCCGGGTTTCTATTCAAAAAGTACATAGACACATAGATTGCATAGCCAAACAAAAATAAGTGTTGCTACTATTTCCACATAAATAAATTTTGTTGAGCTTTTACCAAGTCATTCTAGAAAGAAAAAAAATACGAGTTCAAAATGATGTTGTTTTGAGCCCTGCTATAAACAAATAAAAACAAGTTTGATTGCCGCTCTTACGAGTGGTTATCATTGCTGTCGTCTGCACAAAATTCTGGATCCGCCACTGTGGACGAACTAGCTTCAAGTTTCGCTCCAAACTTCTCCAATCTATCAGTTTCTTCATTAAATCTCGAACTAAAGCAAGATTAACAGTGCCATCATCTTCACTAGCATGGATTTGCCTACCAACAAACCATCGTCAGTTCATCGCTTCAATAAACCTATGAGCATCCCTTCGATCCTTAAATTTAACCAAAACACCCCCTTGTGGGTGATTTTCACACACCTTGACTAATCCCACGGGACCAAACTTTGTACACTCCTCTCGAACGTCTTCCTTTATCTCAGAACATAAATTCTCATCCTCTCGCAATTCAACTGGTGTGAACATATAGCGAAGCACAACAGTAGCTGAAATCAGTATCTCTATATCATCGCGACCACCCCAACTAAGCATTCTTTGTTCAACTTTATGTAGTTTCTTCTTCTTGTTCTTGTCAACTTCCTTTGGTACGAATTTTTCCCCTTTCTGCTTAAACTCTGCGCGAGCAACTTTCATTGGAATATTTTCACCTAGCCGTAAAGGCATACCATCTAAAATTTTAATGGCTAAATCAACTGAAGGATCTTTAAGATATGTAACAAGCGCATCCTCTTTCTTTTTTTTCAGTTTCTTTGTCGAAATAAATCTCCACTCTAGGATTTTGTGTTACTGGATCTTTCTTTATAATACCGCACTTTGAAAAAACTTCAACTATTTCGTCAACATTTACATCTTCTGGTAATCCTGTAATATAGACATGAGTATTGATTTTTAATTCGAACCAGCTATTTGGAGGTTTATTCGCTTCCTTTTTTTCTAAATCTGTTTCGTCTAGTTTTCTCTTGCCTTTGTTGTCCATGTTGTTGTAGGAATAAAATTATGAATTTCGCATAGAAAATAGGTAGGAGCACCTCTATTTATAATAGTGTAAACCTACTTAGACTAGAATTAGGAAATTGAATTTGGCTACAAATCCTAGTTAGACATGAATTTGAGAAACTAGCAAATATCAAATTCTAAGTTACTATTTTGAATTATTCAAAAAGGTCTACCTACATTTTGGAGATTTTCGTAAAAGTAACCGACTCATTCTAGAAAGATCTACTACAAATTTCATTACCTGCGATTGGATTATTGATTCCAGGGTTAATACTCACACGACATAATTAATTCAATATTTCAATCCCTGAAGTTCATGTCAAAACGAAAAATTGATTTTCCGACAAACTTTTTTTCCAATTTCAATTTCCAATACTTTTTCTTTCGCTTTAAAAAAAACAAGACCGACTGTCATATGTCTTACCAAAACAAAACAAAAACAAATTGTCATATGTAATGTCATATCTTATACTGTATAATACTATGTAACACTTTTGTGTGCTTTGTTTTTCTTCTTTTTACTGAGAAGTAAGTAAAAGCATGATTTTGCAAAGTTCCATCTAATAATCAGATTCTGATGTGTATAAAATGGTATCCCCTAAACTTCTCTGCTAATCTATCATTCCTGAACTCCCAATGCTAAATATACAATTCCAGAAATGCAGCAAAATTAGGCCTTAATACTGATAACAAGAGCTTCTACATGTGAATAATCTCTTTCACTATTTTCAGCAGTGCCAGAGGATGAACTAGCACTAGAAAATTCTTCAATTATCACCACATGCTGCTCTTCTCTGCTAATATTGGCTGTTCTATAGCGTTGTTCACTTTCCTCTTCAATATCTAATCTGACTTGATTGTTATGTTCAAGATTAGAAGCTGGTTGCTGTGGAGGTTGTGGATTTTGTCTTGAAATAATATGGCATCTACAGAGAGGACAAGAGAAATTCGAACGAAGCCAATGGCGTATGCATTCGACATGGAAAATGTGTTTACAAGAAGGTAACTGATGCAACTCTTCTTTGATCTCAAATTCTCCCAAGCAAACACAACACCTGTGACAAATTACCTCATAATTGTAAGTACTATGTTGACAATATTGCCTTAAATTTACCCTTAGAACTTGAAATGCTCACTGTAGTATGTTCAAATATTGAAATCTTTGAACCACATGGATTAAGTAAAAATCATTATCAGAATCCAGGCACCCTTTTATCTGTAACTTTTGGCAGCATTTAGTTACTTTGTCCATATTCTAAGATTATACTCGTGAACTAAGATATGAAGTAGTTAAAAAGTTATAAGGACTTGTCAAAAGTTTAAGGATGAAATGGAACTCTTGAATTAAAAAAGGCAGTGTACTAAGCTCCCACTATGCGGGGGTCGGGAAGTGCCGGACCACGAGGGTCTATTGTACGTCTGCATTTCTGCAAGAGGCTGTTNAAAGGGAAGGGCCGGACCACAAGGGTCTATTGTACGCAGCCTTATCATACATTACTGCAAAAGGCTGTTTTCACGGCTCGAACTCGTGACCTCCTGGTTACATAGAGGCAACTTTTTCAAATCCTTGAACCATATGGATTAGCTAAATCATTATCAGAATCCAGGCACCCTTTTATCCGTAACTTTTGGCTGGATTTAGTTACTTTGTCTATGTTCAAAAATTATAGTCCTCAACTAAGATATGAAGTAATTAAAAAGTTATAAGGACTTGTCAAAAGTTTAAGGATGAAATGGAACTCTTGAATAAAAATAGGGCAGCCGGTATACTCAGCTTCCGCTATGCATGGAATCTGGGGAAGAACCGGATCACAAGGATCTATTGTACGTAGCCTTACTCTGCATTTCTGCAAGAAATTGTTTTCACGGCTCAAACTCGTGACCAGGACATCCTGGTCACATAACAACAACTTTACCAGCTACGCCAAGACTCCCATTCAAACTCTTGAATTAAAAATGGGCAGTCCGGTGCACTAAGCTCCCGCTATGTGCTGGAGCCGAAAAAAGGCCGGACCGCAAGGGTCTACTGTACGCAGCCTTATTCTGCATTTCTGCAAAAGGCTGTTTCCATGGCTCGAACTCGTGACCTCCTGATCACATGACAACAACTTTACCGATTACTCCAAGGCTCCCGTCAAACTCTTGAATTAGACCAGTCAATTTTTTGTATAAAGACTATGATTTGCCCAGTAGCATTAACAAAATTTAACTTACTGGGAATCCCTCATCATTGAATCTTCATCAAATAATATTACAGGAAGCTTGTTCTTGAGCATCCCCTTTATATCTACCTCACCCTGCAAAATAAGAAAACTATTAGCAAACTACCAATTTTTTAGTTTGTATACTATGGTTCTTGAAATATTATGAAATTTAAACAAAGAATAATCAGCTAGGAGATATTTACTGACATGAATAATATCATGAGTTGAACTCCTTGTAAGTGTTAGAGCAGGGGAATTAGAACCAGTAGAAGCCCTTCTTTTAAGATAAAACAAGTAAAACAAAAGAAACAAGATTATAGAAAAAAGTATTGGGATTGAGAAGATGAAAGCTTGATAAAGTTTAAGTTGAAGTGCTTGAGGATATAAGTGAGATGGACTAGGAGATTCAGGGGTCCCCATTGAACAATAAACTCTTAAACTCAGTTTGTTAAAAGATTTAATGAGAAAGATTATAAGGCTATAAGCTAACATACAGAAATATTATACAGCTTTATATATAGGGCAGCTCTGTGCACAAGACATCCGGTATTCATATAGGGTCTGGAAAATAACCGCATCCTAAACTTTATGTATACAAACAAAGATCAAAAACATTGTATCAGGAAAATATGAAAAAGGTTAAAAAGGTATGTTTATTTTGGATTTTAATTGAGATTTGATAAGGACAGTAGCAATAATGCTTAGGAGACTGCTAAAATGTGAAGTGCTTTTGGAGATCAAGTAAGTGATCAACATAACATGATTACCTTATTTACACTTTTTCAATGATGTGACTTGCTCATAACTTGCCACTGAGATTTTATACATATAAAAAGAAAACGAAAAGGCAATAATTCCAGGTCCCTCAGCCCACTCTTTCATCTTCATCTTATTAGCACAGTATTCAATCATAGTTTTCTCTTTGGAATAGCATCTGAAAACTATACATAGGTTATAGGAAAAAGTCACAATTTACTATTCTACTATACAAAATATCTTAAGTTAATCGTCCGTCATATTTTAGGACAATTCATATTCTTGTCGTTAGCCAATCATCTCGATTTGATGTTCTTAACTTTAACGGAGTTCTAGCGTGGATTGGGTGGTTCAACATGTCAAATTAATTCAGGAAAATGGTCCAAATTTACACTCTACTTTTGGCTATAGGTTTAAAGTTAACCTTTGTTATACTTCAGGTGTAACTTTGTTAGGCTCAAGTACCAATACGAGACGATTTGTTAATAATAAGGGTATATAAATTTTTATAACGGAGCATAAAATTAAGATATATTTAGGATAGAAAAGAGGTACACTAGATTCCCATAACCACAAGTTTATGTATCATGATCTCAAGGTTTGATAATCAATCAACCTCAAAAGATTGTCATCAAAAGTGGTGAGCGCTGATCAGATAAGCCTAACTTACCTTTTAGTTATTACCTTGTCATGTAATGAAAACCAATAGTGCAACTGTTTATTGGGGCAATTTTGCTGAAACCTAACTTCACTAGATATTTCTCAATCTCTATTTTACGTTTCAAAATCTCATTGGGGCTGGGGAAGGTAAAAGTCATTCTTGATTTTAGTAAAGACAGATGATTTTCTGATATTAGGGATAATTTCTTTACATTTCTTTTAGTTATTGGTGTTCGGACAATTTGGACATGCATTCCATCGAGTACTTGTTTCCTACCATCGGCACATGTATCAAATAACTCCCTCACTAAGATTTAAACGGATGAAAGCAAATCATTAGTGATAATTCTTTTATATAATCTAAAACATTTGGAATTTATTCTGTTTGACATCCACAAAATGAGTGGTTCTTCCACATACTACACTCAAAAGTGTTGAACATAAATGAGCCTTTTCTTATATATGGAAATAAATAACAATATAGTACAAGTGTCCCCTGCAACATGCATTTATACATATGCACCTATCACTGCAGGTTGATTCCATAAAAGGGTCCCATCCATAAACTTGGAAATGCCATATCACATTTGCACTCTCAACCACCAAGGCAAGGTATATTCTCAAAAAAATAAATCAATTAACTAGGATTTAATCTTAAATTAGATGGAGTATGTAACCATTCTACTCTATTCATGTTAATTTGAGAACATTTATTATAACTGTACTATTTTGATGAGCACAAGGAATGACTGACCAACCTTGAACTTAAGCTGATCGAGGCTGTATCAGCGTTGCACAGGAAAATTGAAGCCCTAAAGCAATAACCGCAGGCAGCAAGGTTCGCCGGTGGCACTAAAATACTCTTCTTTATGTCACCTTGGAGTTGACAATGCTTCTCTAATAACTGTGTCGGTGGAGGTAATATGTACTCAATGGAATAGTTAATGTACGCAAAATATTTTCACTAACAATACCATTATTCAAAAAGAAAAAAAAAGAAGTTAATAGTCTAAGAGATTGACCTTTAAGTCAGCCAAAGAACCAAAAACACACCTCAATTTAATCATGTGCTCATAAAGTGATTCAACTTTTCAGATGAAGACAAGTTTACCAATTGTTAAGAGACTTGTATATGAAGAGAAAACATGCATTAGTGCAAGATCTTGTTTCCTGGCCAGGGCGAGCACTAGCTGCTGATGACGGGGTGATCACTTAGATTAACTAATTTAAATTAGCAAATCATTGATAAGAAATATCTTCAATATGCTCTACTATGTCAAACCTACTGGCTCTCCTTTTTCTTGATATCATCGTGTGTATGAATCAATTTGTGTACATCTTAATTATTTCTTTTAATATATGCTACCTCTACCATATAAGTTTCATTGAGTATCTACTATCTCCACCATACAAGTATCAGCTAACACTATCCACCAAAACTTAAGCGGACAGACAAGAAGAAATCATTGAATGTCTAGTTTCTCATGATTTTCATGCACATTTCGATTATTTCACTAAGTACGTGCTACCTCTACCAACACAAGTTTCACAGAGTATCTACTACCTCTGTCATACAAGTACCAAATATTTCTATCTAGTGGTGGCAAAATGGTTAAAAAAATAGTTATACACCCATATTATCCATTAAAAAATGAGTTGATTTATGAACTTTTTAAAAACAGAGCAAATATGGATAAGAACAATATTATCCATTTAGAAAATGGATAATTAATGAATAACTAATGAGTTTAACTTTTACATTTGCAAAGCCTCAAATTGGGAGTTCCTCTAATTTTGGAGACTAGAAATTCTCTTAAAAGTGATCATATTCAAGAAGTCATGGATAATATGGATATCCATATTATCCGCCGGTTAATACATTTTTTATCCATATTAAATATAAGTCTGATCGGATAATTTATTTATTTTTACATTACTCATCTCGACCCGACCCATATCCGACCCGTCCCGTCCGTTGGACACACCTATTTCTATCTATCAAAGGTTAGACAAACGGAAAGAAATTGTTGAATGTCTAGTTTCTCATGATTTTCGTCCCGCTTTATTGGTTGTTAAGCTAACTCCCTCGGATGTAACCTACTTGCTCTTTCTTTATGTCTAAATTTACTAGTAGTTTTTAATTTGTAACTTATCCTTTTCCAACTACTTTACAAGATGCAATTTCACTTCATGTGGGCATTTTCTTAGAATAAAGCTCTGCTATTGTTTGTGGGATGGAGAAGATTCTCATCATTTCCCTCTCTCTCAAAGTGGGCATTGAGGTCATCCTCAAACTACACCATTAAATCAGATTCTTAAGATTTCCCATAAAACAAAAGAAATCAAAGAAAATTAAACTTATCTACTATATAAAAGCCTGACTTGACTATTTTATGATAGATGTTCTGGTGGAAGCCAACACAATTGTCTTAAAGCAATCAGCACAAAAATTTGAACCAAATGTCTAAATCACAACCCACAAAATGGTTAGTCTTGCTTTTGGAAGCCATGGCAGTTTAGATAGGGCAAAAGGGCATCAACAAAAAGAAAGAAAATACTGTTTCTCAACTTCCTATAGTACCAACTGGTGGGAGCCAGTGTTTTAAAAGACGTGGGCGTAAGACAAGGCGTTTTACATATGACTCAGCGAATATTTGTTGCTTTTGAGAGATATTAGCATACTAGCGGATAAGATAAAGAATTGGGAAAGACAATGAATTAGAGCTTCAATCAATAAAAAATGTTTTGACTTTTAAATTTAATATATTTCAGTTCCTTTTCAAAACTTTTGAGTAATTACCAAGCTGATTTTTGAGAATTTGAGTATTATATAAAGGACTTATTCAACAAATTTTGTTTTAATTTGAAAAAGTCTCTAGGGCTTACGCCTCACTAAAAGAACGCGCCTCAAATGCCCGGGCGTATCTCCCGAATTGTTGGGCGTACGCCTCTTGAGATTTTCGCCCCACACTATCGCCTCGGGGCGCTTTTGGTGTGCCTCGCCCCAGGGCTCGCCCTGAAAACGCCTTTTAAAATACTGGTGGAAGGTATCCACCCTAAGCCTTTCCTCTTTTCTGATTTTGAATATTGTTTGCATGCTGTGATTTATTTGATTTCCTCTAATTATAGTAGTTTTCGTAGGTGTTCTAAATTCCTATGACCGAGTCTTTCTAGCCCCTGTGAACATCTTTTCTTAATGTATTAAAGTCTCTTCCCAGCTAAATCCTATGCTGAGTAGGAAGACTGGCCTCTCCCCTTAGTGGTCTACGATCCGCAATGCTGTCAACCGCGCTTTCTCTCTCTCAAAACAATACTCTAAATACAACAGCTATTGGGATTAGTCGAGTTGCTACTCGACCGACTAAAGCTAAAAGGAGAAAGGAAGATGACTCTAGTTGTTGAGTACCGTGAGGAAGGTACTAGATCGACTTCTAAATGTAGCGGATCAGACATAGATGATATCATCACGACCCCTCTTTTCGTACCGATCAGGATGAGGTAGATGCCTCCCAGCCAGGGACGAAGACGGGAGTAGTTTCAAGCAGAATCCGAATAAAGAAAAAGGTTTGGAGCACATGGCATAAGCCAAAGATCCTAGGATGAATCTAAAAGCTAACGAGATGATTCTCGTTAAACCAGGTATTCCTCAGAGCAAGGAAAGACCTTTCAAAAATAGAATACAGTTTAATCAGTTAAAAAAAGGTTTAGCCATTTAGATTCCGGTTAAAGAGAGTTCTAACGTCTCCCAGATGAAGCAGCAGGCATCGGTTCGTAGAACCTATAAAAATGAGATGGTTGTGGCGCGAAGTACTCTTGTGCACCTACGTCATTCGGCGGCGAAAGTCCAGTAGCTGAAAGCATCACTAGCTTAGGCTCCGCGGTGCTTAGACCTCTCGCCTATCGAAGTGAAGCTGCTTCTCTAATAGCCCCGTTGAATATCGACTCCCCACAGAGAACCCAACCTTTTCAAGTAGGGACTGAAAAAAATCAATTGAACCAATTTTCAGATAAAGAAGATAAAAAAAGAAAAGTATAGCTGCCAGAAGCATCGTGGGGCTTGTCAAGGTACAATTTTTCTAACAGATTTCCAACTGAAAAATCCAATTCGTGCGAGTAAGAGGGTAGTCGACGAAATTATATGAATTGAATGGGACTTTAGCTTCGATAATCGTATCCTCCCTCCAGCAAATAAGGTGGAGTGGGAACTTGCAAAGCCAACACAAGAGAAAAGAAATATGTTCACCCTCGGCAATACGCACTTGCTAATATCCCAACCGCAAATCAAACTTCGTGAAGTATTGTCTTCTTTTCGTTTACGTGGCTACATACTTGTAGCGATCAAAGGGCATATTTATTATTATTTATTATTTATATAAGGATATACTAACTAATAGGCTTTGAAGCTTTTCCACACAAATATGAAGGAAGTGCTTGCTGCCAACTTGCCAGACGAGCGGACATTTGATCATTCCTTTTATCTTGGACATTGAGATGTTTATGCAAAGCATTCATCCAAAAAACACAGACTGAAGCGGAAGATTACAAAATGCGGCGCATAAACTATGTTCGTCAACCAAGTTACCCAGTGGAATTAGTGAAGTTGGCCTCGACAATGGTTGTAAAAAAATGCGGTTTTAAATTCTATAATTAAGAGAAAAGGTAACCTGACTTGACAACCAAAGAAGCTAGAGAAGCAAAAAATCAAGGATCATCTTTATACAGGACTATCAAGGGCTCAATAATGGTACTATTATATAGCCAAATTGGAGGATGCTAAAGCAGAATGTAATGGCAACTTTTGGTAATGTAAACAATATATTACAAAATGGTACTGCGTTACTTTGAAAAAGACTAAAACATAGGAGGGATGAGATGAGGAAAACCTGCCTCCCCCTTGTAATTGTTTTTACAGCTGAACAAATACAAAATAAACTAGTATTTCCTTTTCCTAATCTTGAAAGTGGACGACCGGATAACATCATCATCAGCCACCTTTGTTGCCTCAAGGGCTGCAATGGATTCAGGTATGGTAAAATAAGTAAACAAGAGGTAGATCCCGTCCAAGTATGTATTTGTCTCTCCAGCTTTATTTGTTTTCCTAATGCTGTACGCAAGTGGTATAACGCCTCGGTTGAAGACCTCCACATACATACCACCACCAGCAACCAGCAACTTCCCAACAAAAAGAAAAGCAAAATGACATTGGAGAACTAATGAGTCCATAACGCAAACAATTATATGAAAATTACTTACTCCATGACCAGTTGAAGCATTAACACTGCAATAAGAATATACATATTGTTTCTAGCTTTAGATGAAAATCCGAGCGGTAACACTGTATAAATTTCTCAAGTTAACAAAGTTCATATTTAGAAACTGTTGGGAAACGTGTCAGGCTAATAAAAGGGAAACAATATTTGAAAGAGAAAAATAATAAATTGCACAAGACAAGATAAGAGAAGATTTATGTGGTTCGACAATTTTTGCCTACTCCACTGCCACACAAAGAATAATCCTTTATTAATTGAGGAGAGAAAGAGGAAGTTGATGGATAATTTGCAAATGAAAATACATATCCCTTTTATAGGCATTTGAATGCCCTGCCGACATAAGCGCTTACATCATAAGAATATCGATGTAAACGCATACATCATATGCATGGGCGGATCTACATAGTGCTTCAGCACCCACTAACCTTACCATATCTATATAGAAAATTTGAGGCGTTTGATCTATTAAACCAGGAAGCACCCAGAAAACAAAAAGGCTGATGGGTGCTTTAGTCAAGCAAGGATAGTGACTGCTTTAGTAGTGTGAGGGATTGGGAGTTCGAAACTCACTCATAGCAAGCTCAATTTTACTTTCTTCCTTTACCCCATTTAGGTCTTCTTTTTAAATATTTATCCAATACTATTACTTTATTTATTTTCATTCCACACTACTTTTTCCCTGAATTTTATTTTACCTTCCCCTTTTTTTTATAAAGTTTTTCCTTTTGTATTTTACCTAGTAATTATCTATAACAAACAAAGAAAGAAACTCCAAAGTTCGACCCTTCCAAAAATAAATAGTTCCTCTAGAGCGGCAAAATCCATTAAAACAAATTCTCGCCAGTTGTATTTTTCGTTACACGTATTTATAATATTAATACGAGTTTTTTTATTAATTTTTTTTACCGTCATGTTCAAATAGTTATGCACTTATACTATGTGATTGGTAGTAGCTGTACGTCAAGAAAAGTTAAGCACCCACGAATCCAAAATCCTAGATCCGCCACTGATCACCCGAATATCGATGTAAGCGCATACATCATACGAATGCCGATGTAAGCGCTTACATCATAAGTTTATCACTTTTTGACTTTTCTTTCTTCTGTTTTGTCTACTTTTCTTTCTTTCACATACAACAACAGGTTTGCTACTATCAATCTCCCCCTCAAACCTATGTTATATCAAGAAAGATATTAAAATGTTTTTTTGCTATTCTCTGGCGGCACCTTCACGCTATTATGCATGAAACATATTCTCTGGCAGGTTACACGAGGTTTGCTACTATCAATCTCCCCCTCAAACCTATGTTTCATGCAAGATCGAAGCATATCCAGTTGAGGTATCATCATATCTGAGAGTTGATAAGTGAAGAAATTATTTTCCTACAGAAGATACCAGGATCAAAGAACCAGTCAGACATGTTGACCAAAGTTATCGGTTTTGACAAACTGATGTTGTGCACTACCTAAGTTAGCCTTCAAGATTGTTGATCTCATTTATGCTAGATCCTGCAATTAGCATATCATCAACGTACAATAGTAAAATGATATAGGATTTATCAAGATTTTTGATATAATAACAATGGTCCATCCCACATCGTGTGAAACCATTATTATGCATGAATCCATCAAATTTCTTGTACCATTGTCGAGGAGCTTGTTTCAAACCATACAAACTCTTCTTCAACTTACACACAAGGTTTTCTTTACCAAAAACTTGAAAACCTTCAGGTTGCTTCCTGTAGATGTCTTCTTTAAGGTCACCATGCAAGAATTCAGTTTTAACATCTAGCTACTCCAAATGCAAATTTTCTGGAGCTACGATACTTAGCACCAACCTGATAGTAGTTAATTTGACTACAGAAGAGAAGATCTCGGTGTAGTTAATACCTTCCTTCTACTGAAAGCCTTTTACTACTAATCGTGCTTTGTATCTCTTCTTACCATCATGCTCTTCCTTGATCCTGTACACCCATTTCTTTTGCAATGCCTTCTTTCCTTTTGGTAACTTTGTAAATATCCATGTTTTATTCTTTTGAAGAGAATTCATCTCTTCTTTCATGGCTAGCTTTCACTTATCAGAGCTTATCACCTGTATTGCTTCAACAAAATACTCTGGTTCTCCAGTATCAGTTAAAAGTAAATAGTGGAGAGAGAGAGTTAACCTGTCTGGAGCATTCGTGACTCTTTTAGATCTCCTTAATGTAGGTCCAGGATTAACTGATCCCGAATTTGATTCAAGTCCCGACTCTAGATCTGGTTCCGCATCTGATTCTATCTCTGGTTCTTGTTCTGATTCTGATCTAGATTTGGCTTCTAGTTCGGCATCTTCAATTTCAGATCTAGTTGTATTCTCTCTAGCCACTTTATTTTCTGAGATTTCTTCTTACTCAACTGTTTCAGATGTCTGTTTATTGATTCTGGTTAGTTCTACTTCAAGCCTGTCTTTGTACATCACATTTTCATTGAATGTCACATTCCCGTGTCTTAGGATCTTTCTATTCTGATCATCCCAAAATCGATAACCAAAATTATCATCACCATAGCCAATAAAGAAACATTTCTTGGCTTTAGGATCAAGCTTATCTCTATCATTAGAGTTTACATACACATAAGCAACACAACAAAATCTTTTCAGATGTGAGAGAGAGTTACCTCCTTTCCTGTCCATACCTCCTCAGGAATTTCAAAATTCAGCGGTACAGAGGGTCCCCTGTTTATGAGGTAAGCTGCCGCGTTGACAGCCTCGACCCAAAAATACTTTGGCAATCCAGAATGTATTCTCATACTTCTGGCTCGTTCATTCAGGGTTCTGTTCATCCTCTCAACAATGCCATTTTGTTTCGGTGTTCCAGGAACTGTCTTGATCATTCTAATCCCATTCTCAGAGCAAAATACTTTAAACTCTTGACTATCATACTCTCCTCTATTGTCAGATTTCAGATATTTTAACTTTAGACTTGTCTGATTTTCAACTTCAGCTTTCCATTTTTTAAAGGTAACAAACACATCAGATTTATTTTTCAGAAAATAAACCCATACCTTTCTTGTGGAATCATCAATGAAGGTGACATAATAGTGTGAGCCTCCTAGAGAAGTTACAGGAGATGGTCCCCATACATATGTATGCACTTTCTTTTGGCATCCTTCCCGTCTTTGAGAAACTAACTCTCTTTTGTTTCCCGTAAATGCAATCTTCGTACAAATTTAATTCAACATGCTTTAGGTTTGACAACTTTTCTTTGGATGCCAACAACTTCATTCCCTTATCACTCATATGCTCGAGCATCCGGTGCTACAATGTTGTATCACAACCATGATCAACTGTTGCTACAGTATCTCTCTGTATTGCAGTTGCATACAGTGTTCCTTTCTTGAAGCCTCGCGCCACAACCAAATTTCCTTTGGTTATCTTCCACGATCCATTAACGAATGTTGTTGTATATCCTTCACCGTCAATCCGACCCATAGATATAAGATTTTTCTTGAGGCAAGGAACATGTCGAACATTTTACAATTCCATAGCGTGCCTTGTGAAGTCTTTATATGAACTTCATCTTTCCCGACAATGTCCAGAGGTTCACCGTCTGCTAGATAAACTTTTCCAAAGTTTCCAGCAATATAATTATGCAATAATTCTTTGCATGATATAGAGTGAAAAGATGTACCTGAGTCCAAAATCCAATTCGACTGGACTGTCTGCACAACAAATTAGTGCATCACCGACTTGTTCAGTAATTACATTTGTTGTATTTTCTTCCTTCTTCTTCTTTGGTTCTCTACATTGGCTACTGTAGTGACCCTTTTTATCGCAATTCCAACACGTAATCTCTTTGCTATTTTTAGATTGCCCTCTTCTTCTTGACTTTGATCTGCCGCGACCATGAATTTGTCCTTTTTGGCTGCTTCTCCCCCTGCTTTTAATATTAAAAGCAGATCCTGGCGAATTACTTGATTCTCTTTGGCAAATATCTTTGCTTAGAACTAAGTCTTTAATATTATTCAATTTGAGTTTGGTACTTCCTGACAAACTGCTAACTACAGTTACTGGTTCAGACCAACTCTCCGGTAGAGATGATAGTAGAATCAACGCCCTCACTTCATCATCGAATGTTATGTCAACAGAACTCAACCAAGTTAATATTACATTAAACTCATTGATATGTTACGTAATAGATCCACCTTCTGTCATCTTTAAGTTGAATAGTTGACGCATCAAATAGACTTTATTTGAAGCAGATGGCTTCTCGTACATATTTGATAATGTAACAACCCAGTCGGTCGTTTCGGGAGTTATAGCACTATTTCCCCCATTTCTATTTCATTTATGCTCTTAAGCTATATTATGATATACCGGGTTAGTTGGTTTGGGTCCGGAGTAATTTCGGAGTGGAATGAGACACTTAGTCTCTTATTTAGAATCTTAAGTTGAAAAAGTCAACTGGATGTTGAATTATATGTAAGCAATCTTGGAATTTAATTCTGATAGTTCTGTTAGCTCCGTTAGGTGATTTTGGACTTAGGAGTGAGTCCGGAATATGATTTGGAGGTCCGTGGTAAAATTAGGCTTGAATTGGCGAAATTAAAAATTTAGCGATTTCGGTCGGCAGTGGAAAATTTGATATCGGGGTCGGAATGGAATTTAAGAAGTTGGAGTAGGTTCGTAGTGTTATTTGTGACGTGTGTGCAAAATTTGAGGTCATTCGGACGTGGTTTGGTTGGTTTTGGCATCGGTTGCCAAATTTGGAAATTTAGAAGTTCTTAGGCTTGTATCCGAGGGTAATTTGGTGTTTGGATGTTGTTTTGAGTGATTCGAAGGTTCGACTAAGTTTGTATGTTGATATATAACTTGTTGGTATTTTTGGTTGAGATCCCGAGGGCCTCGGGGTGATTTCGGGTGGTTAATGGATTTGTCAAAGTTGGAAGATACAGCTGAAGCTGCTGCTTCTGCTATTTCTACACCCGCGGAAGGAAGAATCGCAGGTGCGCATGGGGGTTCGCAGGTGCGGGCAATGCTGGGCTAGGCAAGATGCGCATGTGCGAGAAAGCTATCGCATCTGCGAGCCCGCAGGTGCGAGACCTGGGGCGCAGATGCGGAAGGAAGGAAGAAGGCTGGCTTCGCAGATGCGGCGCGCCACGCACAGGTGCGCAAGTGCAGGTGCGACAGGTTGGCCGAAGATGTGGAACCTGGGCATTTAAGTGACTTGTGATGGTGCGGTTGATGGGACCACAGGTGTGATCGCGCGGGTGCGAGTAAAAGGCTGCAGGTGTGAGAAGCTTGGGCAGAAGGTACATATTGCACACTTTGCGAATTTTGGTACATTCTTCACCATTTCTATTATGTTTTGGAGATTTTTGGAGAGATTTGAAGAGGGAATCAAGGGGGTTTTCATTGAGGTAAGTTACTTGAGCCCTAATACTCGTATATATGGTGATTTTCCGTTGTTTAATCATGTAATTAGTGAAAATGAGGGGTTAGGGATTTGGATTTTTGGAGAAGTAATTTAAGGATTTGAAGGATCAAACGATATCCGATTTTGATAAATTTGGTATGGTTAGACTCGTGAGTGAATGTGATTTCTAGTTTTATAAATTTTGTCGAATTTCGAGACATGGGCCCAGGGGCCAGGTTTGAGCCAATTTCGGGTTATGGTCTAATTTTGTAGCTTTTCTTGTGGAATTCATTCCATTAGCGTGTATTGATAGTACTGTATTGATTGTGAATAGATTCGAAGCATTTGGAGGACGAGTCGAGAGGCAAGACCATCGCAGGAGTAGGAATTTGATCGGTTTGAGGTAAGTAACGATTGTAAATCTAGTCCTGAGGGTATGAAACCCCGGATTTTTGTATCATTCTACTATTTTGAGGTGACGCACATGCTAGGTGACGGGCGTGTGAGCGTGCACTGTTGGAGATTGTGACTTGGTCCATCCCGTAGCAACTGTAAAGTTGCATATTTTGTGGAAATTATATGATACTTATATGTTTTAGAAAGAGTTTCTGTAAATTGGGCTGGATGCCATGTTTGGGCCTTGTGCCAGTGCTGTTTGGACCCTTAGGGGCCCTTTTCTTACTATCCTCTCACTGTTTGTGATTGCAAATCTATACTCAGTCATGGTTATACTTGTTTACTGCATAACTCAGTTTTATGACTCTATTTTGATGCGTATAAATGTTGTTTTGGGCCGAATGCCCTGATTATATTTTTACTGAAATGCCCGAGTGGCTTGTGAGGTATATGACTGAGTGAGGCCGAGGGTCTGATTTGTGAGGATATATATGGGATCGGGCTGCACGCCGCAACATGTTTGATATAGGCCGAAGGCCTGAGCGATTTATGCCATGATTTGGCTTGATATAGCGCTTGGGTTGAAGGAGCCCCTCCGAGTCTGTACACTCCCCTAGTGAGCGCAGGTACCTACTGAGTGCGAGTGCCGAGTACCGAGTGTCGAGTGCTGAGTGCTGAGTGACTGTGAGGCATGAGTGATTGTGAGGTATGTCCGAGTGGCAAGAATGATGGTGAGGTATGCCCGAGTGGCAAGAGTGATTGTGAGGTATGTCCGAGTTGCACGAGTGACTGTGAGGTTTTCCCGAGGGGCTGTTTATGATTTCATCATTTTTTCTCATCTTTGCATTGAGCCTTTGTTTGAAAAACTGTTGCAAAATATCTTTAAATGATTTTTACTAGAACCGGGTTTAAACGAGATGATTTGATTCAAACACTGATTTTAAAGCATGCTGTACTTTACTGAATGTTTGTGATATGAACTTGATATGCTTTATTGCTCGTCACTACTGCTCAGTCTTTATTTATTGTTGTTACTTACTGAGTTGGCATACTCACGTTACTCCCTGCACCTTGTGTGCAGATCCAGGTGTAGCTGGACACGGTAGCGGTTGTTGATTATTCTTGTTGCAAATTTTCTCGGGGATAGTAAGGTAGCTGCTTGGCGACCGCAGCCCCTGCTTTTCTCCCTCTTATCTTCCTTTAGTTGTATTTAGCTACTTTTCAGGCTGAGTTATCCTTGATATTGCTAGACAGATTGTAGTAGACGCTCATGACTAGTGACACCCCGATGTCGTGCTTTTCTTTTTTGCACTTTTGTTTTGATTTGAACTCCTTTACGAAGGTTTTTATGCTAGATAGCCTTGAAATTATCCTTGAAATGAAAATATCGGTTGGTTTTGGAATAAGTCTGCTTTCCTAGTACCACGATAGGCACCATCATGACAGGTTAGGTATTTTGGTCGTGACAGATTAGTATCAGAGCCTAGGTTACATAGGTCTCACGAGTCATAAGAGGGTTTAGTAGAGTCTTACGGATTGGTACAGAGACATCTGTACTTATCTTTGAGAGGCTGCAGAACCTTTAGGATGATTCTACATTCTTGAATTCTTGTCGTGCGAATCTGTTGATTAACTAAACATCTGTTGTTTCATTCTCTCATAGATGGTGAGGACTTGTTCTACCAGTCAGGAAGGCCAGCCACCAGTACCACCAGCCAGGGCTGCGAGAGGCCGAGGCCGCAGTAGAGGCCGTGGTAGGAGCATAGGTGCAGCCCGTACCGTAGCTAGGGCAGTACCTACAGATCCACCAGTTGTCCCAGGTCAGGACCAGATTCCAGTTGTTGATGCACCAGCTCAGGCACCACCTATGCCTATTGTGATTCCAGGCCTTCAGGAGGCCCTAGCTCAGATTCTAACAGCATGTACTGGCCTTGCTCAGGCGGTCTCTATCTCAACGGCCGCAATCACTTCTCAGGACAGGAAAGGCATGCAGACTCCCATCGCTCGCACACCTGAGCAGGTTGTTCAGGGACTTCAGACACCGGAGGCACCACCAACCCAGTCAGTTGTAGTTGCACAGGATTATTTCCTGCTATGCCTGAGGATGATCAGTGTAGGTTGGAGAGGTTTGGGAGACTCCAGCCGCCACCTTTCAGTGGCACAAAGAGAGAGAGGATGCTCAAGACGTTTTGGATAGGTGTTAGAGGATACTCCGTACTGCTGGTATTCTGGAGACTTATGGGGTCTCATTCACTAATTTTTAGTTTTCTGGGGCTGCACTCAAATGGTGGGAGACCTATGAGAGGCGTAGGCCTATTGGCGCAACACCTCATACTTGGCAGCAGTTCTCCATGGTCTTTTTGGAGAAGTTCGTGCCTCGATCCCGCAGAGAGGAGCTGCGCAGACAGTTTGAGCGGCTTAGCCAGGGTGATATGTCTGTGATGCAGTATGAGATGCGATTCTCAGATTTGGCCCATCATGCTACCTGGTTGGTTCCCACGGACAGGGAGAGGATCATGAGTTTTATTGATGGTCACACTTATCAGCTACAATTGCTCATGACCAAAGATAGGGTTTCAGGTGCTGCTTTGGATGAGGTTGTCGACATTTCTCGGCAAATTGAGATGGTTCGCGGTCAGGAGAGGGTTGAGAGGGAGGCCAAGATGCCTCGTGGTCAGGGTGGATTCAGCAGTGCTCCTTTTGGGGGTCAGTTCGAGCATGATAGAGGTCGTCATTTCAGACAGGCTCAGTCAGCTCGGCCATTTCACCGTGGTGCATCATCTGGCCATGGTTCTTATAGTTCTCATCAGGGCCACTCATCACTTAGTGCCCTTCCAGCTCAGAGTTCGTCCCGTGCTCTACATGTTCAGGGCTCTTCCATGTCAGGTTCTTCTACCAGTTATCCCAGTGCTAGGGCTTCCCTTCAGTTCTCGCCACCAGCACCAGAGAGTTGTTTTGAGTGTGGGGAGTTTGGGCATATGTGGAGGCATTGTCCTCGTCGTCATGTAGGTCTATCTCAGCAGAGGAGTCAGCCTCTGACTTCAGCACCAGTTACCTCACCACCCGCCCAGTCAGCTCAGGGTGGAGGTCAGTCAGCTAGAGGTCGCCCTAGAGGGGGAGGCAGATCAGGGGGTGGCCATGCCAGTTTCTATGTCCTCCCAGCCAGACCAGACGCTATTGCTTCAGATGCTGTGATTGCAGGTATTGTCTTAGTTTTTCACCGAGATGCCTCAGTATTATTTGACCTTGGTTCCACGTATTCATATGTTTCCTCATATTTTGCCTATTTTTTGGATATGCCCCGTGAGTCTGTAGTTTCTTATGTTCATGTATCTACTCTTGTGGGCGATACTATTGTTGTGGACCGCGTATATCGGTCATGTGTGATGACTATTGGGGGTCTGGAGACCCAAGTGGACCTTTTGCTGCTCAGTACAGTTGAATTTGATGTGATATTAGGTATAGATTGGTTATCTCCATGTCATGCTGTTCTAAATTGTCACGCTAAGACGGTGACGTTGGCTATGCCGGGAATTCCGAGGGTTGAGTGGAGTGGTTCTGTAGATTATGTACCAAGTAGGGTGATTTCATATTTGAAGGCTCAGTGTATGGTTGAGAAGGGTTGCCTATCTTATTTGGCTTTTGTGAGGGATATTAGTGCAGAGACTCTTGTCATTGATTCTGTTCCGGTGGTACGCGATTTTCCGGATGTGTTTCCTGCAGACCTGCCGGGCATGACGCCTGACAGGGATATTGACTTCGGTATCGATTTGGTGCCGGGCACTCAGCCCATTTATATTTCACCGTATCGTATGGCACCGGCAGAGTTGAAGGAATTGAAAGAACAACTTCAGGAACTCCTTGATAAGGGGTTTATTCGGCCTAGGGTGTCGCCTTGGGGTGCACCGGTTCTATTTGTGAAGAAGAAGGACGGTTCCATGAGAATGTGTATTGATTAGAGGTAGTTGAACAAGGTCACAGTCAAGAACAAGTATCTTTTGCCTCGTATTAATGATGTATTTGACCAGCTTCATGGAGCGAGGGTGTTCTCCAAGATTGATTTGAGGTCCGGTTAGCACCAGCTGAAGATGCAGGATTTAGATATTCTTAAGACAACTTTTAGGACCCGATATGGCCATTATGAGTTCTTGGTGATGTCTTTTGGGCTGACCAATGCCCCAACAACGTTCATGCATTTGATGAACAGTGTATTCCATCCTTATTTGGAATCATTCGTTGTTGTATTCATTGATGACATCCTGGTGTACTCTCGTAGCCAGGAGGAGCATGCTCAACATTTGAAGATTGTATTATAGATATTGAGGGAGAAGAAGCTTTATGCAAAGTTCTGCAAATGTAAGTTTTGGATCGGTTCAGTAGCATTCTTGGGGCACGTGGTGACCAGTGAGGGTATTTAGGTGGATCCGAAGAAGATAGAGGCGGTGCATAGTTGGCCTAGACCGTCCTCAGCCACGGAGATTAGGAGATTCCTTGTTTTGGCAGGTTATTATCGTCGCTTTGTGGAGGGATTTTCATCTATTGCATCGCCTTTAACCCAATTGACCCAAAAGGGTGCTCCATTCAGGTGGTCGGATGAATGTGAGGAGAGCTTTCAGAAGCTTAAGACTGCTTTGACCACATCTCCAGTGTTAGTTCTGCCATCAGCTTCAGGTTCTTACACCATGTATTGTGATTCCTCGAGGATAGGTATTGGTTGTGTTTTGATGTAGGAGGGTAGGGTGATTGCCTACGCCTTGCGCCAGTTAAAGACCCATGAGAAGAACTATCCTGTCCATGACCTTGAGTTGGCAGCCATTGTTCACGCCTTGAAAATTTGGCGTCATTATTTGGATGGGGTTCATTGTGAGATCTATACTGATCACTAGAGTCTGCAACATCTGTTCAAGCAGAAAGATCTTAATTTGCATCAGCGGAGATGGTTGGAGCTTCTTAAGGACTATGATATCACTATTTTGTACCACCCGGGGAAGGCCAATGTGGTGGCCGATGCTTTGAGTCACCGAGCAGAGAGTTTGGGGAGCTTAGCATAGTTTCTAGCAGTAGAGAGACCTTTGGCATTGGATGTTCAGGCCTTAGCGGGCCAGTTTGTGAGATTGGATATTTCAGAGCCTAGTCGGGTATTGGCTTGTGTGGTCTCCAGGTCTTCTCTTTATGACCGTATCAGGGAGCATCAGTATGATGACCCCCACTTGATCATTCTTCAGGACAAGGTTCAGATACTAGGGATGTGACTATTGGTGATGACGGCATGTTGAGGATGCAGGGCCGGATATGTGTGCCTAATGTAGATTGACTTCGAGAGTTGATTCTTGAGGCCCACAGCTCGCGGTATTCCATCCATCCGGGTGCCGCGAAGATGTACCAGGATTTGAGACAGCACTATTGGTGAAGGCGGATGAAGAAGGATATAGTTGGGTTTGTAACTCGGTGTCTCAACTGTCAACAGGTTAAGTATGAGCATCAGAGACCGGGTGGCTTGCTTCAGAGATTAGACATTCCGGAGTGGAAGTGGGAGCGGATCACCATGGACTTTGTAGTTGGGCTCCCATGGACTTCGAGGAAGTTCGATGCTATTTGGGTTATTGTAGATTGGCTGACCAAGTCCGCACACTTTATTCTAGTTGGTACTACTTACTCTTTAGAGTGGTTGGCTGAGATTTACATCCGAGAGATTGTTTGCCTGCATGGTGTCTCAGTTTTCATCATTTCAGATAGGGGCACTCAGTTTACATCACAGTTTTGGAGGGCAGTGCAACGAGAGTTGGGTACTCAGGTTGAGTTGAGCACAACTTTTCACCCTCAGACGGACGGGCAGTCTGAGCGCACTATTCAGATATTAGAGGACATGTTGCGCACTTGTGTCATTGACTTTGGGGGTTCATGGGACCAGTTTCTACCACTCGTGGAGTTTACATATAACTATAGTTATCAGTCAGGTATTCAAATGGCTCCGTACAAGGCTTTATATGGGAGGAGGTAGATCTCCTGTTGGATGGTTTGAGCCGGGTGAGGCTAGGCTCTTGGGTACAGACTTGGTCCAGGATGCATTAGATAAGGTGAAATTGATTCAGGAGCGGCTTCGCACGGCACAGTCTAGGCAGAAGATCTATGCGGACAGGAAGGTCCGTGATGTATCTTTCATGGTTGGGGAGAAGGTTTTGCTGAAGGTATCACC
>AWOL01S0038974.1:25211-40735 GCA_000715115.1 Nicotiana otophora
GTGTTTCATGTTTCTATGCTCTGGAATTATATTGGAGATCCGTCCCATGTTTTGGATTTCAACACGGTTCAGTTGGAGGGTGATATGACTTATGATGTGGAGCAGATGACTATTTTGGATCGGCAGGTTCGAAGGTTGAGGTCAAAGGATATAGCTTCAGTGAAGTTGCAGTGGAGAGGATAGCCTGTGGAGGAGACTACCTGGGAGATCGAGCGGGAGATGCAGAGCAAATATCTACGCCTATTCGATACTCCAGGTATGTTTCAAGACCCGTTCGAGGATGAACAGTTACTTAAGAGGGAAAAGATGTAATGACTCGACCGATCGTTTCGGGAGTTATAGTCCCGTTTTCCCCATTTCTGTTTTCTTTATGCTCTTAAGCTATATTATGATATACCAGGTTAGTTGGTTCGGGTCCGAAGTGGTTTCAAAGTGGAATGAGACACTTAGTCTCTTATTTAGAACCTTAAGTTGGAAAAGTCAACTGGATGTTGACTTATGTGTAAACAATCTCGAAATTTAATTCTGATGGTTCCGTTAGCTCCGTTAGGTGATTTTGGACTTAGGAATCCGTCCCGAATGTGATTTGGAGATCCGTGGTAGAATTAGGCTTGAATTGGCTGGAAATTTGGCGATTTCGGTCGGCAAGGGAAAATTTGATATCGGGGTCGGATGGAATTTCAAAGGTTGGAGTAGGTTCGTAGTGTTATTTGTGACGTCTGTGCAAAATTTGAGGTCATTCGGACGTGGTTTGATTGGTTTCGGCATCGGTTGCCGAATTTGGAAATTTATAAGTTCTTAGGCTTGAATCTGAGGGTAATTTGGTGTTTGGATGTTGTTTTGAGTGATTCGAAGGTTCGACTAAGTTTGTATGTTGATATATAACTTGTTGGTATTTTTGGTTGAGGTCCCGAGGGCCTCGGGGTGATTTCGGGTGGTTAACGGATTTGTCGAAGTTGGAAGATCCAGTTGAAGCTGCTGCTTCTGCTATTTCCGCACCTGCGGAAGGAAGAATCGCAGGTGCGGGGCTGCTGGTGCAGATGGGGGTTCGCAGGTGCGGGAAATGCTGGGCTAGGCAGGATGTGCAGATGCGAGAAGGCTATCGCATCTGCGAGACCGCAGGTGCGAGACCTAGGGCGCAGATGCGTAAGGAAGGAAAAAGGCTGGTTTCGCAGATGCGGCGCGCCACGCGCAGGTGCGACAGGTTGGCCGCAGATGCGGAACCTGGGCATTTAAGTGACTTGCGCAGGTGCGGTTGATGGGACCGCAGGTGCGGTCGTGCGGGTGCGAGTAAAAGACCGCAAGTGCGAGAAGCTTAGGCAGAAGGTACATATTGCACACTTCGGGAATTTTGGTGAATTCTTCACCATTTCTATTCTGTTTTGGAGCTTTTAGGAGAGATTTGAAGAGGGAATCAAGGGGGTTTTCATTGAAGTAAGTTACTTAAACCCTAATACTCGTATATATGGTGATTTGCCGTTGCTTAATCATGTTATTAGTGAAAATGAGGGGTTAGGGCTTGGGATTTTTGGAGAAGTAATTTAAGGATTTAAAGGACCAAACGATGTCCGATTTTGATGAATTTGGTATGGTTACACTCGTGAGTGAATGGGCTTTCTAGTTTTGTAAATTTTTTCGGATTTTGAGACGTGGGCCCGGGGGCCGGGTTTGAGCCAATTTTGGGTTATGGTCTAATTTTGTAGCTTTTCCTTTGGAATTCATTCCATTAGCGTGTATTGATGATATTGTACTGATTATGAATAGATTCGGAGCATTTGGAGGCCGAGTCGAGAGGCAAGAGCATCATAGAGTAGGGATTTCATAGGTTTGAGGTAAGTAACGATTGTAAATTTAGTCCTGAGGGTATGAAATCCCGGATTTTTGTATCACTCTAATATTTTGAGGTGACGCACATGCTAGGTGACGGGCGTGTGGGCGTGCGCTGTTTGAGATTGTGACTTGATCCGTCCCGTAGCAACTATAAAGTTTCATATTTTGTGAAAATTATATGATACTTATATGTTTTAGAAAGAGTTTCTGTAAATTGGGCTGGATGCCTTATTTGGGCCTTGTGCCAGTTCTATTTGGACCCTTAGGGGCCCTTTTCTTACTATCCTCTCACTGTTTTTGATTGCAAATCTATACTCAGTCATGGTTATACTTGTTTACTACATAACTCAGTTTTATGACTCAATTTTGATGCGTATAAATGTTGTTTTGGGCCGAATGCCCTGTTTGTTTTTTTACTGAAATGCCCGAGTGGCTTGTGAGGTTTATAACTGAGTGAGGCCGAGGGCCTGATTTGTGAGGATATTTATGGGATCGGTCTGCACGCCGCAACATGTTTGATATAGGACGAGGGCTTGAGTGATGTATGCCATGATGTGGTTTGATATAGCGCTTGGGCTGAAGGAGCCCCTCCAAGTTTGTACATACCCCTAGTGAGCGCAGGTACCTACTGAGTGTGAGTGCCAAGGGCTGAGTGCTGAGTGATTGTGAGGCATGGGTGATTGTGAGGTATGCCATAGTAGCAAGAGTGATAGTGAGGTATGCCTGAGTGGCAAGAGTGATTGTGAGATATGCCCGAGTGGCACGAGTGACTGTGTGATTTGCCCGAGGGGCTGTTTATGATTTTATCATTTTTGCTTACCTTTGCATTGAGCCTTTATTTGAAAAACTATTGAAAAATATCTTTAAATAATTTTTATTGGAACCGAGTTTAAACGAGATGATTTGATTCAAACACTGATTTATAAAGCATGATGTACTTTACTGAATTTTTGTGATATGAACTTGATATGCTTTATTGCTCGTCACTACAGCTCAGTCTTTATTTATTGTTGTTACTTACTGAGTTGGCGTACTCACGTTACTCCCTGCACCTTGTGTGTAGATCCAGGTGTAGCTGGACACAGTAGCGGTTGTTGATTATTCTGGCTGCAGATTTTCTCGGGGATAGCAAGGTAGCTACTTGACGACCGCAACCCCTGCTCTTCTCCCTCTTATCTTACTTTAGTTGTATTTAGCTACTTTCGAGGCTGAGTTAGCCTTGATATTGCTAGACAAATTATAGTAGATGCTCATGACTAGTGACACCCCGATGTCGGGATTTTCTTTTCCGCATTTTTGTTTTGATTTGAACTCCTTTACGAAGATTTTTACGCTAGATAGCCTTGAAATTATCCTTGAAATGAAAATATAGGTTGGTTTTGGAATGAGTCGGTATGCCTAGTACCACGATAGGCGCCATCACGACAGGTTAGGTATTTGGGTCGTGACAGATAACGCCTTCATCAGGCCTGCAGTGGTCTTCTCGTTATTGATGTTAAACGCTATATTTCGTGTTCGCGTCAAACAGATCACACCAAGAGCTCGACGATCTAATAGATCCCAATCCGTTTTGGCCATAGTCTCTGGATTTACCTCGTCAGAGGTAAGTATAATTTTTTCTGGTACAAATAATCCTTTATTTGTATTTTCCATAATCCAAAATCTTTGTCATTGAACTTGTCAATCTTAAGCTTCCCTTCTTCCGATGCCATTTTTCACAAAAAAATTTATGTGAATAGTGAATGTGAATATTAACGATGATCAATAGTGTCACACTATTCTTGTGAATAGTACCTATACCAATACCGTAGTTTTCTACCAGAATTACAATGTCTGTGCTCTGATACCAGTTGTTGGGAAACGTGTCAGGCTAATAGAAGGAAAACAATATTTGAAAGAGAAAAGCAATAAATTTCATAAGATAAGACAAGAGAAGATTTACGTGGTTCAGCAATATTTGCCTACTCAAAAATGACTACATTTTTCTGCTTCTCAAAAATTGCTTCTGCGTCTCAAAATCCCCTTAAATTTCCTCTTTATTTCCTCGTACAAATTTCCAATTCTTTCCTTTCACCTTTCTTCATTCCACAACTTATATTTTTTCTTTTCTGTCAATTTCCATAGTAAGTCCATGTTTTGTAAAAGACAGATCTCAGTTATCAAGCCAATCTTTTTAGGACCACTATAGGATTTCCTTTGAATGGCACAACCACTTGGTTTTTTGTGTGTGAGTATATTTCAATCTTGTCTCTTTTAAACATTGATGCTCTTTATAATTATTTCTAATAGTTCATTACTCAGATTGTCACTCAATTATCCGAAATTCTCTACTAAAGTCATTTTTTTTTCCTTTACAATAACAAAGTCACTTAACTATGTCTATAACACTCAAAATGTCACTCAACTAGATTTCTCATAATTTTGATTGCAAAATACTTATTTTATCCTCTAAATTATCAACTTTTATCGTCTTTTTATTTTTTTAGCTTTTTAAGATTATAGTTTTTTTTCTCTTTTTCATTTATATTATGGCCTTACCTTAGAATAAATGAATTTTATTTACAAATTAAAAAAATAAAAATAGTATTTAAGCATATATAATATTGGAATAATAAAATATTTAGCATAATAGAAATTTAACTAGAACAATTTTTTCGTAATAATAATTTTGATGTTAACAACAAAAACTCAAAATATTATTTACACAATTGAGAATGAAAGAAAATATATATATTCCATGCACGTACTATAGAAAAAATTATTTAAGTAAAAGTATTTTTATAATATACATTATATACTCTTGATAATTTGCTCAATTATATTATTATTCCGACATTATATATGCTAGAAAAATAATTTTTTAAATTTATGTGTTATATACGTAACTCCATAAGATTGATTAAAAAGATAAAAAATTCATAGTATTAAAAAGAAGATAAAAGTTGATAATTTAGAGGGTAAAAGAGATATTTGACAATCAAAAGTTTGAGAAATCTGGTTGAGTTACCTTGTGAGTGCTATATGCATAATTAAGTGACTTTTTTGTTACAAACAAAAGAAAGATGACTTTACAAGATAATTTTGAATATTTGAGTGATCATTTAAGCAATGAACTCTTATTTATAACTTGACAAAGATAGCAGATTTGGACTCCATCTTCCTGGTAAACAAAATAGTAACTATTTTTTCTATGGAATGTAACCCCATAGATTTGATGAATTGTCCGATTAATAGAAGGAAATGATAAATTAAGAGAAACTCGACTAAATCAATAGATTAATTACTCCCTTTGGCAATTCAAGACTTAAATAAATAACCAAAACATAAGATGTCTGCTACTTCCATATCTTATAATATTTGCTCAATTACTGAATTGCAAAGAGTTTTACAATTAGTATAGGAAATAATATTAAAATTTATGAATAGTTAATGGTATTTCTAATGGTGGAGTCTGGTGTTTTGTTCAGTGTTATGTGTATTCTGTAAATATTTATGTGTCATTGTAAGAAGTCAAGCATTCTGTATCACAATGCATTGTCCTGTTATTCTGCTTCAACTTAATGAAATGAGATAGTGGTGAAATTTACTTGATTGTTAGGTGTTGTCGTGATTTTGTCATCATGTTTGATTTTCTTATTTCTCGAAGGAAATGGCAATATATTTACCATAATTGAGTTTTCTTTTCTTAGAAAGAAAATATAATTCTTCTATATTTGGCTAGTCCCTTTTTTTGTAGGAAAATATTTGAACTTCTATAAATTGAGGATCATCTCTTCTCATTCAGGAGCATCCACAATATAGCCATATGGGATTTGAGAGTCGTGTTTAGGGGAAAAACTTTACGGGACAAGTGTTAGTATGTCACTTGTGTTTGCCTCTTCGTGAGATCGTTCTCTCGATATTTTGTACTCTCTTTTATATAGTGGATTGCTTGTCTTCGCCGTGAACGCAGGTCAATTGATCAAACCACGTTAAATATTTGTGTCTCTTTTGGTAGATTTTTCTTTTGTTGTGTAACATGACACCTGATTATTTCGGTCCTAACAAGTGGTATCAGAGCAAGGTTCAAGACAAGTTCATCTTGGCGGGTTGTCCTGATTATTAGGTGTTGTCCTGATTTTCTTACATATTTCGTTTTCCTATCTCTTGAAGGAAAGGACAACATGTTTACCATAATTGGATTTTCTTTTCTTAGAAGGAAAATATAATTCTTCTATATTTGGCTAGTCCCTTCTTTTTGTAGGAAAGTATTTGGACTTCTATAAATTGAGGATTCTCCCTTCTCATTCAGGAGCATCCACAATGTAGCCATATGGGGTTTGAGAGTCATGTTTAGGGGAGGAACTTTACGGGACAAGTGTTAGTGTGTCACTTGTGTTTGCCTCTTCGTGATGTTGTTCTCTCGATATTTTGTACTCTCTTTTATATAGTGGATTGTTCATCTCCTCCGTGAACGTAGGTCAATTGATCGAACCACGTTAAATGTTTGTGTCTCTTTTGATAGATTTCTCTTTTATTGTGTGATTTATCGTCGTTCAAGATTTGCTTTACTAGATTCCGCTTGGCACCTGATTATTTCGGTCCTAGCACTTGATGCCTATCCTTTCTGTATCGTATTAATAAGAAATTAACAATTAAGCTAGTTTTATTTATCAAATAGCGAACGTTCATACTAAATGGAATAGAGGAAATACAAAAAATTGCTAGAATTGTTCAGACAAGAGTTAACATTATTCAGAAGACTTTTATTTATATCTTGTTCTTCATTATGCTAGCTAGAATCATTTTGTTTTCACCTTATAAGGCTGCCTTATTGTTCCAGTCAAAAATTTACTATTCATTCGTAATAAAATAAATCGAAATTCTGTTGGTTCGGCCATATACGTCTTTAAAGGTCTTTTTCCTCTATAATGGTTTCAATATTAACCTAATTAGTCGTCCATCCAACTGATTAAATTAAAAGATAACTGGCATATATATAATATGTATATATTCATACATAATCTGTACCGGAGCGTATCTGAATCCAATACATTTGATGCGGAACATAATTTATGTGTAAAACTTTATTAATATTGTAACAAACAGTAACTATGAACCCATAACTTTAAAAATATAACGAGTTAAATGCTAAAGCTCGGATATTTAATCTATAGAGTTTAAATCCTAGACCCGCCTCTGAATCCGTACGTAATCTATAAATAGAGCAATTTATATAGAATACAACCTTTTAAAGACTTATTTATATTTCGTACAACAACAACAACAACAACAACAACAACAACAACAACAACAACAACAACCCAGTATAATCCCACTAGTGGGGTCTGGGGAGGGTAATGCATATGCAGACCTTACCCCTACCCTAGGGTAGAGAGGCTGTTTCCAAATGACCCTCGGCATATTTCGTACAACAACTTTTATAAAATTACTTTTAGTATAATTTATTTTAAAATCTTTCCTTTTTAATTAAATTATGTACAACTTTTCATATCCTAAAATGTAACGACCCGACTTGTCGTTTTAAGCATTTACGTTCCGTTCGGTGGCTTAAGGTCTCGAGAAGCTTTGAAATGTGTATTATGACTTGCGAAGGTGGTCAAATTTGGTTTTCGGATGATTCATGATTTAATTGAAAGAACAATTCTTGTTTTGGAAGCTTAAGTTGAAATAATTGACCGGATGATGAATTATTTATAAATAATCCCGAAATAGAGTTTTGATGATTCCAATAGCTCCGTATGGTGATTTTGGACTTAATAGAATTTCCGAAAGTGTTTTTGGAAATCCGTAGTAAAATTTTGCTTGAAATGGCGAAAGTTGAATTTTTGGGAAGTTTGACCGGGGAGTTGACTTTTTGATATTGGAGCTGGAATACAGTTCTGAAAATTGTTATAGATCTGTTATGTTATTTATAATTTGTGTGCAAAATGTGAGGTCAATCGGAATTGAATTGATAGGTTTCGGCATCGAACGCTGAAGTTGGAAATTCTTAAGTTCCTTAAGCTTGAATTGGGGTATGATTCGTAGTTTTAGCATTGTTTTATGTGATTTGAGGTATCAACTAAGTTCGTATGATGTTTCAGGACTTGTTGGTATATTGGGTTGAGTTCCCAAGGGTCTCGGGTGAGTTTCAGAGTGGTTTCAGATCAATTTTAAGTGCTGATTTATTTACAGCAATGTGCGAAATTTCTGATGCGCAGAGCTGACTTTTGAAGCTTATATCTCGAAATATATAAGGAATCTGGAAATTATCAAAACATGAAAGTTTTAGCTCTTTGATTCTAGTTTCCAGAACGATAAACCATTCATCATTCAGATATTTGTACAAAACTTTATGATCGGTTGACTGAAGCTGATACTGCAGATTTTGGCTACAGCAGTGTGCATCGCCAGATATTTCTGCTGCAAAGGGCTGACTTTGGGAGCTTATATCTCGCAATCTATAAGGAGTTGGGCGATGAGCAAAACATGAAAATTGTAGCCTTTTGTATCAAATTTGCAGAAATTTAAACCGTTTGGCAGTTGAAGTTGAATACAAGAAGTTATGATTGATACACTACACACTGTCGGGGAAGAGTTTTAGAAGAGTTTGATATTTTCAGCATAAGCATGTAATGATCCAAAAGTCCATTTTTAGTTTTAGAGATCGAAATTTGATTTTTAAACTTCGAGGATTTTGATAATGAATTATAGGAGAGGAAAGTTTGGTCTAATTCCATCAAGTTGCGGTTGGGTTTTTAGCGCGAAATATGAGTTAATTGTTTAACGAGCGAAATTGGTATCGTAATGAGCAAATAAGCTCCGAATTGAGTTTTGATTGAACGAATAGGTTCGTATTATTATTTGTGACTCATAGGAACAAGAATCGTCGAATTCCGAGTTCGTACGATGGAGTTAAAGCCTTTTTAGTGAATATAAAACTGCTGGTATAAACAGTTATGGTGCTAACCATTAGCAACCATATGTGACACTTTTAGCGACGGAATTGGACTTTTAGCGACCAGAATAGTATTTTTTGGGCAGAAACTTAAGGACCAAAAATGGTCATTTCCTTCATTTCGTTTTGGATTTTTGGAGCACAATTCTTGGGCGATTTTGAGGATTTCTTCAAGACATAAACTCGGGTAAGTGTCCTATATCCAAAAGTGATTATATTTTATAAATCCATGTTTATATTCATCATTTAATTCAAAATTAAATGAAAGAAATTGGGATTTTTGCAAAATCTTTCAAAAACGTAAATTTTAGATTTGGAGGCCGAGTTGTTATCAGAATTTGATAAAATTGGTATGGGTGGACTTGAAATTGAATGGATTGTCGGATTTTGTAAGTTTCGTCAGATTCCGAGACGTGGTCCCCACGAGCGATTTTTGAGTTAAATTTTGAATTTTGTTGGAAAATTAGTATTTTCATATGAAATTAATTCCTATAATTAGTATTGACTGAATTTAATTAATTTAGATAGATTTGAGATGTCCACAGGTCAATTCAAGCAAGAAGGCAATTTTGAAATATCGGCCTAACTTCAAAAAAAGTAAGTATCTTGCCTAATCTTGAGTGGGGGAATTACCCCTTAGGCATCGAGTCTTATGTGCCATTTGTGAAATGTGAAAAGCCGTGTACGCGAGATGACCAGTACATACTCGGGCTTATATGTACAAATTTTATTGGGTTAAAGTTTCAGGAATTATTGTATAGTAAATTGGATAATTGTTGGCAATTATTAAATCATCTATTTGCCATGCCTCAATCCTTGTTTGTTGAATTTGTTTTTATATGACAATTTGATGTGATTGTTACTTGAATATTTATGTAAATTCCGTGAGTTTGGTGATTTGATATTTCCTGGAAATAATTATATTATGGATTTTGCATCTGCAAATAATTAATGAAATAAGTTTAAACTGAGGCGTTATATAATTATCAAGAATTTGAATTTATGAAGGTGTTGCTCTATACTGAGTACTTTCCATCTCTGTTGTTATTTTGAGGTGTTATACACATTGTGTGGAGCCTTGAGCTATTTGTTATGAAATTAATTGATTTTGTTATATCTTTGGAATTGGTTGTGGCCATTGGGCAAATTGTGATATGAATTGATTTTGTTATGTTGCCATGATAATATTCCGTATAAAGGTTGTGTTATTTGAGTTCTTATTTTGAGGATATAAGGGTGGCATTTCGCTGTTGATATTATATGGGTATAAAGGTGACATTTCATTATTGTTATGTGTGTTGGGATATTGTCTGGGCGGAGCGATAAGGGTGGCTATAGGAGCGATAAGGGTAGGTATAAGAGCGATAAGGGTGGCTATTGATATTGTGAGGGTGGAGGGATAAGGGAGGCTATTATAGGAGTGATAAGGGTGGCTATATGAGAGATAATGGTGGCTATTATCAGGGATGATATGTGATGATGTGGGGTTATTGCGTTGGTAATTTTCATGTGATGTTGTAATTTTTTTTTGTGTTTATTTTTATACCTTGTGCAATTTTTGTTGTTGTTGGTAAATTGATAATAGTCTGATCTATGTTGAGATTAGGAGCCTGTGGTTATTTCCAGGCAGATTATGAAATAAAATGTGGGCACGAGGTGTCGTGAGTAAATAATGTTGATATTGGCACATGAACTGTCCGTGCAATTGTGATATGAAATGTGGACACGAAGTGCCGTGAGTAAATAATGATGATATTGGCACGTGAATTGTCCGTGCAGTTGTGATATGAAATGTGGGAACGACGTGCCGTGGTTAAATGATGATGATATTTGGCACGTGAGTTGTCCGTGCGGTTTTGATAGAGAAATTGGCATGAGGTGCCGTGAAAATATAAAAGTGGGCTGAGACCCGTATTTTATGATTTTGAAATGTTGTGCCACATGGCGACTTTTATTCGAAAGAGATTTATTTGAAAGAATTTTATTTGAAAGATATTTATTTGAAGGAATTATATTTGAAAGTATTATATCCTGAAGATTTCTATTTAAAAAATATATAGGCGAACGATTTATAGTGTAAGGACTTGATTAATTGGTTGTACTTGTTTTTATTATTTATTGCGCAATATATATGGTATTCTTGTCGCCCTGATGTGTATATCACTGGTTGATTATTGTTGCCATCATCGTTATTTGTTTCCTATTATGTTTGTATATTATATTGCACAGGTTATTAGACTAGTGAATGTCTCGACTGTACCTCGTCACTACTCCACTGAGGTTAGTCTTGATACTTACTGGGTACCGACCGTGGTGTACTCATACTACACTTCTGCACATTGTTGTGCAGAGCTAGGAAGTGGAGCTATCAGACTCATACAGAGTTAAAGTGTGATCGTAAGGATTGAAGGTAGAGTTGCTTGGTCGTCGCAGTCCCTTGAAGTCTTTTCATTTTATTGTGCTGTTAATTATTAATCAAACAGTATTGAGTATTCGATCCTTGAGATCATTTCATGTATTCAGTTAGAGTTCGTGACTCAGTATTACCAGTCTTGGGAGGTTGTTATATTTGTAATTATTTTCGCTGTTGGTTTATATATAAAAAAATGGCTTGAATTGTTATAAAATCGACTTACCTAGTCTTAGAGACTAAGTGCCATCACGACGTATATGGCGGGATTTTTGGGTCGTGACAAGTTGGTATCAAAGCTCTAGGTTCATAGGTTCTACGAGCCACGAACGAGTTTAGTAGAGTCTTGCGGATTGGTACAGAGACGTCTGTACTTATCTTCGAGAGGCTAAAGAGCTAGTAGGAAAATTTTTCACTTCTTTCATTCCTTATCGTGTGGTATTTATTCAGCTTGAAGCATATATCTTATGTTCTTTTGCATCCACTCGTGTATGAAATTGTGCACTCGGTATCAACTATGTGCCACCGGTTCGTGATACTACAAAGGGGTTATAAGGGAGCCAGGGTTGCTCAACCATTGTTACAATGTGTCATCCAGATCGAGGATGCGGAAATATTGAGAGATTATTTAGTTGTGCACATGGGGGTGCAACAGGTTCTGACATCTAGTTTATAAGTATAATCTTAAAAATGTTTAATTAATTGCCTAATCGTCACAATCATGGTAGGGTCACGAGTTGGATGTAGATCTGAATATAGTTGGTGGTATTAGAGACTATGTAGTTCGTATGGGATTTCCATTTAGTGAAAGGTGCATACTAGTAGTCAAGGCACTTAAGGAAGCAATTTTGACTGTCACTAGGATGACATACGCCCAATAAATGGCTTGATGTGTCTTATGACTGATGACGTACGAGCGGTGAAGGTTAGTATTATGGATCATCGGACTGTGTCCTATGACTTCGTGCCAAGTGAGGGGAGTCCACTATCAACGATTAGATTGCGGGGTCATGTGTTATATCAGTTTTGGCCTGAGATATATTTATGTGGTATTGAAAGGTTCTCCGAAACTTGTATATGATTAAGAGCTGAGATTTGTATGAGATGATGCTGGGACTTGCGGTATTACCGCGTCCTTAATAATTCTACATTTCAGTATCAGCGGGGTCATGGAAATAATTTCAGAATACTCGGGGTGTTCCAGTAAGTTCTTTCAATGCACCACCGATATGAGGTTCCTATAATGATTATTCCAGTTATTCGGCACAGACTCAGTATGAGCAGCCGAACCCGCAGAGGGGTTGTTATCAGTGTGGTGATACTAGGTACATCATGAGAGATTGTCCTAGACTTGGGAGAGGCAAGTTTCATCAGAATACTCAGGCTACATGCTTTATTCTAGTTAATACTCCACATGTCCAACCAGTTAGGGGTGGAGGACAGGCGGGTAGAGGGCGCCCAAGAGGGGGAGGCCCGACCCGTTGATATAATTGCTATTATTTGGTTGAGGCCGATACAGCAGATGGTGTCTTTACAAGTATGATTTAATTTATAATAGAGGAGCACTATTCTTATTTTGATTCGACTCCGATTATCAAGGTGAAACTCCTTTCATGCTCCTTATATGGTGAGTTTGTGAATTTGTACTCCGCTTACGTGTTTATCCCTGTTGCGAGATTTGATAGTGTTAGCCAGTGTCTATCATGTTGTTTTGTACACTATTGAGAACTATGAGTCCAAAAGTGACTTTCTGTTACTCACTACAGTGGGTTTTGATGTAATTTCGGGGTAATTGATTACAGTTTTAGGAATTATATGCCCTACCGGTATGGGGGTTCATTATGTATTGTGAAATTATTTCACGGATTCTTTTAAAAAACAAATTGAAAAATTTTAGTTGGCACAATATGCAAAGTACTCGTGAGTGAGAGTTGAGGATGAGATCCTCGCAGTTTAATGTGATTTGATATGTTTAACCCGGGCTACGTGCTGCGGTAGAAGTTATATCAGGATGAGATCCTTGTGGTTAAATTCATGTGTTTTAAATTATCCCTTTGTGAAATTAAATTTGAACAATAGTATTAATGGAGAGTCATGCCTGTTAGGCTTATTTGATAATTCTTTTATATGTTTCTGTGCATATTTAGCTATATTCGTGCTGTAAACATTGCGTTTTAGCTATAAGGTGAGTCCCCAGATAGTGTTAAATGTGACTCATTGATTCGGATAAATAATTATGAGGTCTTCATGCCTCGCGTGTTACTGTCAGTGTTGCGAAATTTTGAAATGAGATTTTAGTTAATATGAGATTAATTGAGGATACTGAAATTAATTATAAACAACTATTATGACCAGAGATGTGGTTATGGGCATATGTTGATGTGTGCGTAGGCACGAGTTGCTATAACTGGTTGAAACTAATACCGTGTGTTGATGTGATAATAAGGCCTTTTGCAATTAATTGGAGTGTAAGAAGTTGGCTTTAAAGTTTATAAATGAGGATAAAAGAAATAATCTCAATTGAAACAGTGTTGTCAGACCCATGCTAAATTGTGGTGATGTAGAATCACCCGCAAGTATGTGTGTAATAATACACTCAAAATTTAATTATCCTCAGAATAATTCTTGGCATGTTCGAGGACGAACGTATGTTTTAAGAGGAGGAGGATGTAACGACCCGACTTGTCGTTTTAAGAATTTACGTTCTGTTCGGTAGATTAAGGCCTCGAGCAGCTTCGCAATGTGTATTATGACTTGCGAGGGTGGTCAAGTTTGGTTTTCGGATGATTCAGGATTTAATTGAAAGAACAATTCTTGTTTTGGAAGTTTAAGTTGAAATAATTGATCGGATGGTGAATTATGTGTAAACGATTCCGAAATGGAGTTTTGATAATTCCAATAGCTCCGTATGGTGATTTTGGACTTAATAGCGTGTCCGAAAAATAACTTAGAAGTCCGTAGTAAAATTTTTGTTATATCCCGCATTTTTGTATGTTAAAGTTTTGTCGTAAGTTAACCGACGTAAGTTCGGAAATGAGATTATTTTGAGATTATACAAACAAGTGATGAGTAAATTCGTGATGGTGAGAGGGGAAGCAAGTCAAAGAAAATGAATTTTAGTCCAAGTTTGACATGTTGAGATAAAATACGGCCCGGGCTAAAATACTCAGCATTTATGAACTAGTGCCATATAAGGTACCACATGGCCATGATAATAAGGTGTATAAGGTATGTGAAAAGTGAGTAGCATTTTAAGTAAGTCAAAATAATTCTTAATTATGTGGGTAATTGGTTAATTATTGGGTAATGGGACATTACCTAGTTAATTAATAATTAATGGTGGATTAATTAAAGTCTTTGGATAAAATTAATGATCCAAAATGTGACAGCCACATGGAGATACATATGATGACTCTTGCATTTGAGTGAAAAGGTGGCAAAATACACAAAATGAGTCATAAGACAAAAGGGATATATTGGTTACACGTAAGAATGCTTGGTCTATCTATTAGTAAGGTATATGACATTTCTAAGACTAAGCAAAACAGTATTCCTACTTCATTAAAAGAGAAGTGATAATGTCCAACGTGAAGATTCTCTGAATACTACAAGGTCCATCGTGATATGCTAATTCTAAGAAATATTTGGATAAATATTACGGGGACAACACATCCACGTGGGATGTCAAAATCTTGGCAGTAAATTGCCATTTAATCAAGTGATTAAGTAGGTGGTGGCATAAAATGAACCAAACTTGAATATTGGAATCATTTTGCGGGACCAACTATTGAGAATAAGTATGTTTTCCAATCTTGAGAGTTGGATGCGTGAGTTATGCATCCAAAGGCACTCCAAGGATTAATGATTCTTCCAAGCCAAAATGTGATATCTTGTAATCAAGACCGAATCCAGTAGTGACCACGAACGCAAGAGATGGAAATGTGAAATTGCTTCGAAAAATTCATATAAGATCCGATTATGCGAAAAATGCAATTCTAAGGAAGCACGGTGCAACCTTTTCCAAGAATATCATACGGACTTTTTCCTACTCCAGGTATGTTAAGGCTATCCCTTCTTTCTTTTTGGCATGACCCAAATGATACTGAAAGAAACGAGCAAACACATAGTTTCTATAAATGACTCTATTCATAGAAATATTAGGGGCATCTATATTCTTGATTCCCCATGTGAATTATTATTATATCTTCTGTTCATGGGTCTCAGAAAAATACGTATTTGATAAAATTTATCCGACATGCATATTAGTTTTATGACATTCTGAGACAATATTATTAACATATTTCTTATGCATTTCATGCATTTATACATATACATTGACCCATG
>AWOL01S0038975.1:0-26516 GCA_000715115.1 Nicotiana otophora
GAGTTACATGTAGAAGTGTCACCAATGCTAGATTCACGGGGATTGCAACCAGGTTCCACCTAATTAGGTGATTGTAATAGGTTCTCCTTGGCAGTTCGCCACTTAGGCATGAACGCGATTGGACCTATAGAGCATGCCGCATCAAATGGACATCATTTTATCCTGGTAGCCATCGACGACTACACCAAACAGGCCGAAGCTTATACATACAAGGCCGTTACAAATAAAGTGGTAGCAGATTTCATCTGTAACAACATAGTATACCAAGTCGGGATCCCAGAGTTAATTATCACCGATAATGCAGCCAACCTCAACAGCGATCTCATGAGGGATATTTACGAGAAGTTCAGAATCGTCCATGCTAGTTCCACATCCTATAGTTTGCAAATCAATGGAGTTGTTGAAGCAGCCAATAAAAACATCAAAAGCATCTTATGAAAGATAGTGGACAATCACAGACAGTGATAGGAGAAATTATCCTTCGCTTTATTGGGTTACTGAACCACCATGAGAATCCAGCCGGACAACACCATACATGTTTGTATATTGCACCAAACTTGTGATAGCCACAGAGGTCGAGATACAATCTTTGAGGGTCATTCAAGAAGACAAGTTAGAAAAGGCATAATGGATACGAGTTAGGCAGGAGCAACTTATACTCATTGATGAAAAGAGAATGGACGCAGTATTCCACGGTCAGTTGTATCACATAAGGATGGAAAATCCATTCAACAAGAAGGTGAAACCTCAGTAATTTGCACTCATCAAGAAGAAGCCAAGGGAAAGTTTGCGCCGATTTGGCAAGGCCCTTATGTTGTCCATCAAGTGTTGTCGGGAGGAGCATTGATCCTAGCAGAAATTGACGGTAGAGTCAGCATGAAACCTATCAACTTAGATGCAATCAAGAGATACTACATTTGAAGACAGTAGAATTAGGGTTTTGTTGAAATGGAACTATGCCAGACCTGACTTCCCACGGTGGGATACGTAGGAATCCCACATTATACTAGGAACTATGCCATGACTTGATTTCCTTTGGCGGTAATACGTAGGTCGGATTCAGTCATATATTGTAATAAACCTATGTCTTGGCTTGATTCCATTTGGATATTTAGGCAGTCTGAGTTAGACTCGGTCACTTCGTCACAATTTCTTATCACTTTTAATTTATTATAACCGAAATACATTTTGACCTGATTCCATTTGGATATGTAGGCTGCCTGAGTCAGGCTCAGTGAATTTCATAATTCATTTATCATTTTTTTAGCCTCGAACAATGTATAAACCTGATTCTGTTCGGATACGTAGGCAACCCGAGGAAAACCTTTGTAGTGCATTCTTTTAGATTAGGTTGCAATCGTGACAGGAAGATGCTATGTCACCAGGGGCATCTCTAGAATCAACATCAACGGGATAGAGTCATCAAGAAACAACGTTTGCATCAGAGGGAACTTCCAAAAATTTCATAATTCGGAACGACTGCACTTGCCATAAAAATGAACAATTTTCAAAAACATAAAATGTGTTTTCTATAAAACTATCATTCCACCTACCGAACTTCGTAGCGTAATCTCATCAAACCTGGGGCAAGGCCAGGCCTACGGTTAACACAAACCAACATCCCCTCTGCTAAGAAGTTTTTTTTGAATGCAGGACCAATAAGAAACAATGAATGCTGGGGCACACTCGGAACAATGACGGACCCACTGCCATCTCATGAACCCTTATCCCTCTTTCATTATTCAATCCATTTTCTCATATGATTAAAGAATTACTTCAAATTCTTTGCAGGTACTTTGGAACCAAGTCTTTGATGCAATCGGAGCACACTACATATAGCAAACCACCTGCTCAACCAATCAAAGCGCCTTGTATATAATGAGCCACCGACCTCGCAAATCAAAGCCATGTATATAGAAAACCGTCTGCTCAACCAAGTGGAGAACCTTGTATATAACGAGCCGCTGGCCTCGCAAATCATAGCCATGTATATAGCAAACCGTCAGCTCAACCAATCAGAACGCCTTGTATAATTCAAAGCACTGTATATAGAAACTTGTTCGCTTCGCCAACTGGATCACTTCACACAGATCATACTGTCACTCTGCCATATAAGAGATTCCAAATAGATAGTTGCAAATTACAGTGCCAACTTCACCTATCAAAGGATGAACCATCCAATCCCTCCATACGTTCTGCCAATTGACGGATGCAATTTAGTTTTGCAGTAAAGAGTATCTCTTGGGCATGCTCTTTATTTCCTTGTTTTATCTTGAATGTGTTGACATTTTACTCATGTAGCTTAAATGCATGTTACATTTTTCAAGTTAAAAACTCCTGTCGTGCGGAGATACTTTACATTTCAAGTTAACTACTCCCATCGCATGGAGATACTTTCATCGTGAGGACATGTTTTACATTTCAAGTCAACTACTCCCATTACGTGTAGATTCTCCCCTTGTGTGGAGACTTAATGCTCCGACAGATGCAGAATGGTACATAGCTCGGTTAACAATCAAGTCAAATTCAAAGGCCCATCTTGGCATCCTAAATAATGCTCCATAGCTTGGAGACCTCAGATTCAAATATCACATCACCCCGATCCCAAATAATGGCTAGCCGGCAGCCAAGAATCATTCATTCATGTATCATTTACATCATATCTTAACATATTTGCATTACGATATATGGATATGTGTGTACTTTTCTTTAGCTGGATCAAACATCGTGATGCAGAACTTCTTCTAAGCAGCAAACCAAGCTACAATTCTATGAGGGACAATAAACTCATAAGTGGGCCAAGGATCCAAACCCAAACTCAAATATGATTAGTAGAACTCTAAATCATCGAATCTTTCAAGTTTCATAATAAAGTGGCAATCCGAAGTCATTCCGGGTGCCAGAATCTTATCATCTTGTAGTATCGTCATAACACGATACTTGGGAAATTCCTGCAAGCATCGCTTTCTCCAAATCATAATTTCAGAACTGCACGAGCCTTGATCCTCATTCAGTCTGAGGTATGTAAGTGATTCAAAGCCAGAATTCGTCCACAATTTCCCAAAATTCCCCTGGAATCGTCCCTAATTCCCACAACTCATAATCATCCTCAAATCCATACATCGTTCCTGTAATACATGCCTGAAGTCGGGAAAAAATTGGTCTTGGTTCAATTTCTTTGCCCGAAAACTCTTTCATCGTCTCCAGCCAAAGAGGGACAGCTGTTGATGAAAATTTTTGACCCTCTCTTTTAAAATTAAATTATGTTTACTTAATGATTTGCAATAAATGTGTTGAAAATAATTTCTAATTAATAATACATATTCTTATACAAATATGACACAAATAGGTAGTTAATAGTGTTAAAATAAATCAGTAATAAATGTTTACAAAAATAAATTACATTTACTATTTTGAAATAATTAAAATAACCTGGATTTTCTATAAAAAGAAAACCTTAAACCCAAACCAAAAAAAAAACTTCCGCACGTGAAAACGCTCTCTCGACTTCATGGAGATTTGAACATCCATGGCTCCCTCGATCTCTCCCCAGCCTTTGGCTATGGGAGAGCCAATCCAAAACCCTAAGGAAGCTACTACAAAACCTAGTAACAACCTCACATAAGCAGCGCGTGTAAATATCCAACAAACAATCGCACCTATCACAACAGTTCAACTAAACCCTATGGTTCTTGTCCATGGAATTCCTACACTACAGTTTACTTTGGATGAACGAGAACCATTTGCAAAGGAGGAAGGATTACACCAAGCTATTGTAATCAAGCTATCTTTTGGTGCACCAGATTTGCAGGTGTTAAGAAGTTTACTGCCGAAAATTATAGGTATTAAAGGTCATTGTGTTTTAGGTTTACTTGCTCAGCGACAAATTTTAATGCGTTGTGATCAATATTAAAATTTTGGTTGTTCATTTTCACACGCTATTAATTACTTTCAACACACAGGAAAGGAACACTAATATAGAATTTTTCCTTGGACTGTAGGATATAATCCTAAGGAGGAAACATCTAAGGCAGCAGTATGGATTTCACTTCCAAATCTGTCACCTGACTTGTTTGCAAGCAAACCGTTAATGTCCATCGTAGCTGCAGTTGGTAGGACAATTGCCATTGATAAGTCCACACACGTTAGTTCGCGTCCGAGCACAATGAGGGTGAAGGTGATCTTGGATTTGCTGGACAAAGATCAAGGGAAGGTGAGGCTTCAATACATTGATGCCACAACTGAAAAGATTATTGAGGAGTTCCAAACAATTGTCTATGATAATTTGCATGCGTATTGCTGCCACTGTAAGCATCAAGTACATGAAGAAGTTCAATTTCGTTTGCTAAAAGGAAAGATGCAATCTGCTAAAGTTGGGGATGAAACAGTCGAAGAAGGTGATCAAGCTATAAAAACATTACAGGGTGATATAAGAGATTTTTTAAATGCCAAGAAACAACAAATGCTTTGTCTTTCAAAACCTACATATGTGCTAGGGGATGGTACATTTTATAACTTAGCACACAAGTAGGAGGCAGGATCAAAAAAGGAAAAGGTTAACTCTAATCCTACATTAAATGGGACTGTTGGTGTTTTACAGGCTACTGGTGCCTTTAGTAGTAGTGTTGTTTTGAATCGAGATACTAGTGATAATACACAACAAGGGGTGGAGCAAGGAGTTAGGATTTGTAAGATTGATGCACTAGAAACTGGGCAAGTGAGTAGGGATCAACAGCTTTCCCTGCTGCTACTACTTTAGCGAGGATTTATCAAGCTGTGGGTGCTGCTTTAGAAAACAAAACTATTATGATGCTCAAGTCGAGGGTGTTATTGTATGTGCGACTGATGAAGAGGTAGAGGTGTCTAAGGCCTATACTACAACAATTGGACATAAAAAAGAGGACCAGGTTACTGTGGTGAGCAGGCGCTTGTCACTATTGATTATTTGGAGGTGGCTGCTGATAGATCAAATACACTTAACAAAGTACATGCTAAAGCTGGGCAGTCATGAAACATTAAGGGAATAGAGGCTAAGATGCATTCTAGAGTTTTGATACAACAGGAAGGCAAAAAGGCTGGACAAAAATATGTTCAAGTGGTTGCAAATTAATGGACCTATTACTAAATTGAATGCCTATGATTTAGGCAATAACAAGTAGGAAAATATGGAGGAAGGCTGGACTATAATATCTAGTAAAAAGACAGATGCAAAAACATTTCTGCTGTTCGCGACAAACCAGTAGGTGCTACTATTGTACATGATGAGGTGCATGGTTTTGAAGGTGTAATTACCTTGGATAGTGCAGATACTTCAGGTGTTAGGGTGGTACTAGAAAAAGTTGGGCAATTGAACAAAATTGCAGCTGATCAATCTTGGGAAGTGGTCAATCGATCACCAAGAAACATTAATTCTACAAGTCGTAAAAATCAGATTTTAGCAGCTAAGAAAATTGAGGTCTCAAACTCTTTTGATGTATTGGTTACTGTTCATGATGGTGCAGGAAAGGAAACTGGGAAGGATTTGCAACAAGTGGATTATGAGGCAAGATCAGTAGCTAGAAAAACCAGCTCNTTCTAGTTCTTATTTGTTACATGCTTGCTAGTAGATGAGGTTGTTCATGCCTCAATAGGAATTGTAAGGTAAGGTCTAGCTCAATAAGTATTTGCTATATGTCCTATTCCCTTGGAAAATATCCAATCGGCCATGCGATTATTCGCCCTAGTGAGGCTTTGCTGGTAGCCACAACATGAGCCTCGTCATGAGGCTGCCAGCATAAGGCAATGTAGGCGCACAAGGGTGATTATATAGCCAAGTCATAGAGGCAACACTATTGTAGCTTTTGGCCCTCTTACTTGTACTCTTCCTTTGTGGTTTTTCTTTTTATTATTAAAAATATAGCTACTAGGCAGCTTGTCTAGTAGTATAATTTGCTAAAAGAATAATTAAAATAACCTCTATATTTTGAAACATGAGTTTTACAATTAATTTAATAAATTAACCTTNATAATTAAAATGGGATAGGTGCTCGACTTCAGATCGTAACTGTTGATGATCACACTGGTGAGGCAAGTCAAAGTACCTACTGCGGCTATACTAACTCTCTATATGTCCAATCCGGAGTTAGCTAAAATGGTGAAGGATGCCCATGCATCTATATTGATGAATACAACTCCAAAGATTAAGGATCCATTGGTTACTTTGAATACGTCGGTTTATGAGGTTCCTTCATAATCTATGGAGTCGTTTCGTGGTCAAGGAAGTGATTCGAGGCAGAAATTGATATCTACATGAAACAATCAACATGTGGAGAAAGGTATGGCATCACTTTCACAATCAAATTCTACAAATGAGATGACTAGATCTAAGGATCTACAAGATGCGACAAGTGCAATTATTTGTAATCGCAAGACTTGGGCTGAGAAATTTGAAGAGGAGGAAGATTATGCAGATAGCATCGAAGATGAGAGTGACGATGAGTTATCTCAATTTTCAGCAACTCCTCCATCAAAGGACGAGTCATCAAAGGTACAAAGTGAGCAGGATTCTAATTCTACGGATAGTGCGCCAAAGAAGAGAGGTTTGAGTCCAAATATTTCTGTTTTTGTACCTTCCGGGCAGCAACAAAAGCTCAATAAAGCAGAAGCTTCGAAGGAGATAAAAACTTCGTCGATGCACAAGGCAGTAGCTACTTGAAGTACCAATGCAATGGCTGTAAAATACAATTTGACACCTGAAAATATCCTCCACTCTCTTGTTTCTCATGATATGGACACCTTGAGAGCTCCAGACAATTTGCGGAACAAGCAAGGAGCACTGGTGTCCGGATACAATCCTATTGAAGCATTTGGTGTGGATATGGGCCAAGGTTTCTATGAAGAAGGGGAAGAGGAAGAACTTCTAGATGCATCATTTCCCAATGTAGCTAGGGAATGAGATCTTTCTCCTAGACACTTGAGAAGTGGTTCCAACTAAAGCAAGAAGAAGACACATGAGAGGCAACATAGTTCGGATGGTAAGGTGACACAGGGGNAAGGGGAAGAGGAAGAACTTCTAGATGCATCATTTCCCAATGTAGCTAGGGAATGAGATCTTTCTCCTAGACACTTGAGAAGTGGTTCCAACTAAAGCAAGAAGAAGACACATGAGAGGCAACATAGTTCGGATTGTAAGGTGACACAGGGGGCTACCATTAGGAAACTTCCGATGAGGGTTGCAAAGCAAAAGGTGGCTGCCCCTACCACCTCCACATGGTCCAATAAGTCCAATTGATCAAAGAAGAAATGATGAATTTTGAAGACATCTTGAAAAGGGTTGATGAAGAAGACAAGACTCTACAAGCTGAAGAGTTCACAAGATTAGAGAAGAAAGGGCAAGACTCTTATTTCTACATCATTATATTTTTCCATTTTATTAGCATCACCATATGTAATATCATGATAAAGCATGTTATAAACTCTATGATGGTCATAGAGTACTTAGTTCATTCTAGTTCTTATTTTTTACATGCTTGCTAGTAGATGAGGTTGTTCATGCCTCAATAGGAATTGTAAGGTAAGGTCTAGCTCAATAAGTGTTTGCTATATGTCCTATTCCCTTGGAAAATATCCAATCGGCCATGCGATTATTCGCCCTAGTGAGGCTTTGCTGGTAGCCACAACATGAGCCTCGTCATGAGGCTGCCAGCATAAGGCAATGGAGGCGCACAAGGGTGATTATATAGCCAAGTCATAGAGGCAACACTATTGTAGCTTTTGGCCCTCTTACTTGTACTCTTCCTTTGTGGTTTTTCTTTTTATTATTAAAAATATAGCTACTAGGCAGCTTGTCTAGTAGTATAATTTGCTAAACGAATAATTAAAATAACCTCTATATTTTGAAACATGAGTTTTACAATTAATTTAATAAATTAACCTTAGGTTCTTAACTCATTTATTATCTGAATTAATCCAAAAATAATTTTTCAATTTAGAAACTAATGTTTTTTATAAGTAATTAGGTAATTATAGTAATTAGTGGTGTATTGGATGATTATATTTTCTATGACTTTTTATTAGAAATGATTAAGTTTAATTTGAATTAATTTTAAAGCATTAAAGACTAGATGGCTATAATTGTAATTACACAATTAAATACAAATTGCTATGTATTAAACTAAAACCAGTCCAAGATTTAGCCCAATTCCCCCCACCAGACCCAATCTAAACGTCCTGATCCAACCCATGTTGGCAATCCATGAACTCCTCTCTAAGCCAATCTAATTATGCCACATAGCTCATCTCCAACACTCACAAAACAAGTACAAAACAGTCTGGGCCGTCAATTTAAGCCATCGACGGTCCATATTTATCACCATTTATACTTTTATTTAAACTTCCTGTAAGATTTTATCATCGCCGTTGGATCAAATAGATTCCCAGATATTTCCACAAACATATTCTGAAAATATTTAAATTCCTAGATTCCATCCCCCACCATTAACCCTAGAGATCAACCCTCAGTTACCCAAACCCTAATTCATTTCCCCCATTGACCAGCTGCTCTCTTTCCCCTTTTACTCTCTACTCTCTCATATGCCCCAACCCTATGTAACGACCTGGCCAGGAGTTTTGAGTATTGTAGTGGTGCTCCCTTATTTATTGCTTATTCTATGTTTATTTGTTATTATGTGACATGCCGAGGTGGTTGGTTTGTTCTGGGGATATTTCGGAATGAATTGGGATACTTAGTCCCAAGGTTGGAAGCTTAAGTCGAAGGAGTTTGGTGGATATTGAATTATGTGTAAATGACTCCAGAATTGCGTTTGTATTTTTCTGATAGTTGTGTATGGTGATTTTTGACTTAGGAGTATGTCCGGATATTGATTTGGAGGCCCATAGGTCATTTTGGCTTGAATTGGCAAAAGTTGAAGGTTTGGAAGGTTGAGAAGTTTGAGCGAGAGTTGTCTTTGTCGATACAGTGTTCTAATTTTTGTTTCGGACGTTGGAGTAAGTTCATTATGTCATTTACGGCTTGTGTGAAAAATTTTAGATCAATAGGAGTTGGTTTGATAGGTTTCGGCATTGGTTTTAGAAGTTGAAAATCCATTAGTTTCATTAGGCTCGAATTAGGGTGTGATTCTTATTTTTTATGTTTCTTGACATGATTTGACACTTCGACTAAGTTTGTATCATGTTTTAGGATGTGTTAGTATATTAGGATGGGTCCCGTGAGCCTCAAATGAGATTCATATTGATTTCTGATTGGTTTTGGACTTGGAACTTGGCTGAATATTTTTGATGCCTGGTGTGATCACACCTGCAAGAATGGGGCCGCAGGTATGAAGTCGTAGAAGTGACAGGAGGCCGGAGGAGCAGAGTAAGAAATTCTCAACCAAAAGCTTCAAATCATCAAGACCCAAGTGTGTGTGCAGCTCCAAAACTTGTCTTCTCTAGTATAGGAACTTAATAATAAGCCAAAGATATCTTACAAATGAGCTATGCCATGTATTAAATGGCTTAGGGGTCAAAAACGTGAAATTTCAGAACCACCCAATTTTCCGCACAATTTCTTCTTCGCGTTGGCGAAAGTTTGATTTCTGCTTCTTCGCGTTCGTGATATCTACTTCGCGCTCATGAAGGTTCGTCCCCTGCTTCTTAGCGTTCGCGATATTTCCTTCACGTTCGCGATATTTCCTTCGCTTTCGCGAAGGTTTGGCTGTCTGATACTTCGCATTCGCATTATACCTTCGCGTTCGTGAAGGGTAATTCACTGGGCAGATTTGTTTTGTCCATTTTAGCTCCTTTTTGACTCGTTTTCACTTGGTTTCTTCACCATCACTGCAAAATCACTTGATACCTGAAATATGCCAAACAACCTCAATAAATACCTTAATTTGTCAACAAAATCATGCAAAAGCCTAAGTATCAAAAGGAGAAAAGTTGGTAAAATACCAACTTATCAGGACTCTACTCCTCACTCGAGGATGAATAATCCTAAGTAGGGGAGGATGTAAGGCCCCATAAAATTTTGTATAGAACCCAAAGTTTCATGGTGCTGAGGTGGGCTTATGTGTTCGAAGGTAGCGGCATAGAACTTTTGGGTTGTGCAATGCGTTGGGGAGTTGGAAGAATTATTTTTGCAGAGCATGGAGTTTTTGCGGTCCATTATGCGGTCGCATAACTACTCCATGGACCGCATATTCGCTTCAGACTGCAACAGGAATAAAGCCAATTTTGGAGGTCATTTTGCGGTCAATTATGGGATCGCATAACCATTTCGCGAGCGGCACATCCGTGGTAGATTCAGGATGAAATATTCCGGAGGCAGACTTTTGCGGTGCGTTATGCGACCGCATAACTATTCTGCGGGCTGCAGAACGGCTGCAGACTTGATCAGGTCAGCCCAGTGTTTGGGACCATTTTTGTGGTCCACTTTGCGGACCGCATATTTATTTTGCGGTCCGGTTTGCTATCGCAAACCCGGTTCATAGGCTTAAGTTTGAGGAAATTTTACCCGACCCCATTTTTATAAAACGAGTTTGGGGGTTATTTTGGTTGGGTTAAACAACTATTTTAGAGAGAGGAGAGTGATTTAGAGAGAGAGGAGGAATACCCAAGTGCCTTGCTCATCAATCCTTTCCCCAATCTGAATGATTCAAGGGAATCACTCACTAGGCCACCACCTATCTGAGTAAAATCTTGTCCTACATCATCCATGCAAGTTTGTGCTGGGTCTAAGTAGGTTGTGGAGTTTGAGATAGGCCATGCATGTGCCAATAGGAGGTAGTATGTAGGGTTGTGAACTATATCGGGTAGTTATTTGATGAAATTGGTTGAGGGAGGAAGGGATTACCATTGTAGAGCTTTGCATTCAATTTTGCATAGTAGGTGTTTGACAAAATTCCCAATAGACTTATATAATGAGAATCCTTCTAATTAGTATTCCATTTTCCCTATTTTCCTATAAATTGAAATTGCTAGAAGTATTGGGACGTTGTAGTAATCTAAGGAAAGCTCAAGCAAGGTATGTTGGATAAAATCGCTTTCTAGAATCGGAATCCATGATTTCCTCGTAAGTTCCAAATGTGGTTTGATCAATCTCTTCTCCTACGGTTTCAAATTACTTCCGACATTAGATTTTCCTAAACTATTATGCACTCGAGTCATCTTCAAATTTTCTTTATCATATAATGCTCCCCTCATTAGGAAAATGTTCAAATGAAGTTGTTTTTAGCCAATGCATATGATTTGAATCCATGTTTCAACCTTAAATCACCATGCTCACCTTTGTAAGCATTTCCAATGTGGTTTGACTTCTTACATGCTCATGAGTAGAAACTGTGCATTGACCTTTGGGGAAATATATTTCAAAAACATAAATGGTGTATTAACTTGTGCCTTGATTGCCATTTATTTTGCTCCATTCTTTGGAAAGAAATCCATTGTGTTTAAGCCTTCATTACTAATGAATTTAAAGTTATGATTTCAGGAATATTCTGTATATTGATGTTGTGTGTGGTTGAAAGTACTAATGAATCTATATATGATATGAAAGGTTATGAGATGAATGCATTCATATTTCCATTTCCCTTATATATAAAACAATATTTTTGGGAGTATTATTAGCTGGCCGAGGAAGGGTGGGTTGTAACGGCCCACACCCGAAACTACACGTGCCGGTGTAGGAATGGATTGGGATTATTCCCCTTAATTTGGATGAGATTGATGTGTTGAGATTATTCCCCTTAATTGGGATGAGATTGTTGTTGGCCTTGGATTAGAAGTCGACTCATACGTCATATGTGGGGAGACGTCCTAGCCAATCGGGTAGAGATCGGATGCCATATCGCGCGCAAGGTGGTTCCTCCTTCTTATTATTATATTTTATTCACACCACATGTCGATCCATATTGATTCATGGAGAGATGATTCATCCGATCTAGCTATGATCGGACTCTATGCCTCGTGTATTGTGTGATGATCGGAGGCTAATGATCACCCAACAAAAAATATTAATTTCTTATTTTGAAAATTATTATGTTTTAACTTGGCATTTGGATATCAATGGTCTTTCCTTGTTTTTTTCATGGTTTTTCCCCTTTTTAAATTGGCATTCTATTTCATGAGAGGGTATTTAGCTTTACATACTAGTAATATTCCATATGCACTGATGTCCCTTTTGTCAAGGGCGCTGCATATTTAATGGATGTAGGTGGTTCGTCAGTGGGCAGTTTTTATCCTCCTTAGCAGTTACCCTCTACTCAGCAGACTTGGTAATCCCTATTCTATTTCGGGCCTTATGACATTTTATTTTGCGTATTGTGTTACGAGGTATAGCCGGGGGACTATCGCAAGCACTTCCATATTGTACTCTTGTTCACTTAGAGGCTCCGTACACATACTGTGGGTTGTGTTTTGAATAGGGGAAACTAATTAAAACTTTTGTTGAATTTGCTCGATGTTTCCTCTTTTAACTATGAAATTAAAATATTTTGGTAACTATAAAAGAAGCTTTTGTAAGAATGAAAGTTGGTTTTGTGCATACTATCCTCTTGATTGGTTTAACTCTTTATATTTATCCTCAAATTATTCATGGGTGAGGAGGAATGGTTGGAACCAAGTAGGCTTACTTGACTGGGAGGTCTCGGTCGAGCGATGGTCCCGCTCCCCAAGGTCGGGGCGTGACAGGTACGGAGTCGTCTATACTTATCTTCGAGAGGCTACCGAACCATTAGAAAATTTCACCTTCTTGTACTCTTGTCGTGCGGGTTTGTTGAATCTAAAAATTGAACTTCTATTTTTCTTTTTTCTTACAGATGGTGAGGACACAAGCGACCTGATCAGGTGGACGACCACCAGTACCACCAGCTAGGGCTACTAGAGGCTTGGGCCTATTCGAGACCGAGATGCAGCTCGTACTGCTGTTAGAGCAGCCCCTGTGGGGCCACCAGTTGCTCAAGCTTTGGAGCGGATACCAGATGTTGTTGAGCAGGTGGGACAAGATGATCCCAGGCCCTCAGCAGGCCTTACACAGATTTTGACTATGTGCACGAGCCTGGCTCAGGCAGTCTCAGTTCCAGCTGCACCAGCTCACTCTCAAGCCAGCGGAGATGCTCGGACCCCTGCCGCCTATACTCTAGAGCAGGTAGCTAAGGGACACCAGACACTGGGGGTATTACCAGCCCATCCAATTGCACCTACTTGCTCCCAAGTTGGCCAATCTGCGAGTGCTGAGGAGTAGAAGAGACTAGAGTTGTTTGGGAGGCTTAAGACTCCAGAGTTCAGCGGGACTGAGTCAAAGAATGCTCATGATTTTATAGACAGATGCCAATGGATCCTTCGCATGAATGGTATTTTGGAGACAAGTGGAGTTTCATTTATAACTTTTTAACTGACATGGGCGGCCTATAGATGGTGGGAGGCCTATGAGTTAAGCAGGCCAGCCGATGCTGCACAACTTATGTGGCACGATTTCTAAGTTCTCTTCTTATAGAATTTGCTCCATACACTCGCAGAAAAGGGTTCCAGAGGCAGTTTCAGCAGCTACACTAGGAGGGTATGTCAGTGAGTCAGTACGAGATGATATTTTCAGAGTTGAATCGTCATGCGGTATGGTTGGTTCCTATTGACAGGGAGAGGATTATGAGGTTCATTGATGGAGTCAACTATGGACTATGTTTCATCAAGCCTCGGGAGATTTTGATAGGTACGAGGTTTGACAAGATGGTTGATATTGCTTGATGCCTAGAGCTAGTTTACAGTCAGGAGCATGAGGTGAGGGAGGCCAAGAGGCCTCATAGTTCAGGTAGTTTCTACAGTGCCTCATCTAGAGTGCAGTCCCATCACAACAAGCATCGTCCTTATAGTCCCGCTCTAATGGCTCAGCATGTTCATCATGGTGCATTAGCTAGCCATGGTTCATATATAGCTCGTCTGGGACAGTCATCTTTCAGTTCCCTCCTAGATCAAAGTCTATCCTATGCTAAATCAGTTTAGGGTTCGTCTGTACCAGGTTCTTCTAGTGGTTATTCTCGTTTTCAGGGTCCGATTCAGTACCCGCCACCATTGTCAGATCAAGGTTGCTTCGTGTGTGGAGAGTTGGGGCATGTGAGGAGGTATTGTCCCTCTGTTATGAGAGGTCATGTTTAGCAGAGGGATCAGGCTATGAGTTCTGCGCCAGTTACTTCACCACCAGCTTAGCCAGCTTAGGGTGGGACTCAATAAAATGGTGGTCAGGCTCGATGCTATGCTTTTCCCGCCAGGCCAGGAGTCGTGGCTTCAGACGCAGTGACAACATGTATTGTTTCAGTGTGCTATAGAGATGCTTCCATATTATTTGACCTTGGTTCCACTTATTCATATGTATCATCATAAGTTCCTCGTTATTTAGATATGCCACGTGACTCCTTAGTTACGCATGTTCATGTATCTCTGCTGATGAGTGATTCTTTTATTGTGGACTGTATGTATCGGTGATGTGTGGACACCATTTGGGGATTAGAGATGAGAGTTTATATTTTACTACTTAGTATGGTTGATTTTGACGTGATTCTAGGCATGGATTGGGGTTCACCATGTCATGCTATTGAGGATTGTCACGCTAAGACCGTTATGTTGGCGATGCCGTGATTCCCTAGGATTGAGTGGAGAGGTTCTCTAGACTATGCTCCCAGTAGAATGATTTCACATTTGAAGCCCCAGCGGATGGTTCAGATGGGATGTATGGCATATTTCGCCTTTGTGAGGTATGTTGGTGCTGATACACCTACCATTGAGTCTGTTTTGGTAGTATGGGACTTTTCGGATATGTTTCCTGCAGACTTGCCTGGCCTGCCACCCGACAGAGATATTGATTTTGGTATTGACTTGGTTCCGGGCACTCAAGCCATTTCTATTCCTTTGTACCATATGGCACCAGCAGAGTTGAAGGAATTGAAAGAATAGGTTCAAGCGCTTCTTGATATGGGATTCATTAGGCTAGTGTGTCGCCTTGGGGTGCACCGGTTCTGTTTGTGAAGTAGAAGAATTGTTTTTTGAGTGAAGAAGTAGAATAGTATCATAAAGATATGCATTGATTATAGGCAGTTGAACAAAGTCACAATTAAGAACAAGCACCCATTGTCACGCATTGATGACTTATTTTACCACCTTTAGGGCGTTAGAGTGTTCTCTAAGATTAATTTGAGGTCTGGGTATCACTAGTTAAATATTCGGGATTCTGATATTCTGAAAACAACATACAAGACCCGCTATGGTCCCTACGAGTTCCTTGTGATGTCTTTTGGGCTGACTAATGCCTCAACAACATTTATGCATCTGATGAACAGTGTATTCCAGCCATATGTGATGTTTTGCTAAATTCTCCAAGTGTGAGATTTTGCTTGATTCTGTGGCATTCTTGGGGCATGTGGTTTCCAGTGAGGGTATCAAGGTAGATCCGAAGAAGATTGAGGCAGTTTAGAGTTGGCCTTGACCGTCGTCAGCTACTGAGATTTGAAGTTTTCTTGGCTTGGCCGGATATTATTGCTGTTTTGTGGAGGTTTCTATTCCATTTCTACACCTTTGACTAGATTGACCCAGAAAGGTGCTCCATTCCGGTTGTCTGATAAGTGTGAGGAGAGTTTTCAGAAGCTCAAGACTGCCTTGACCACAACTCATATTCTAGTTTTACCTTTAGCATCGGGTTTATATACAGTATATTGTGATGCTTCTTGGATTGGTATTAGGTGTGTCTTGATGCAGGACGGTATGGTGATTGTTTGTGCTTCACACTAGTTGAATCCCCGTGAGAAGAACTACCTCGTTCATGACTTAGACTTGGCAGATATTGTTCATGCATTGATGATTTGGAGGCATTATATCTACAACTTGTCTTGTGAGTTATTAATAGATCATCAAAGTTTACAGCACGTGTTTAAGAAAAAGGATCTAAATTTGAGGCAGCGAAGATGGCTGGAGCTGTTAAAAGACTATGATTTCACCATTTTTTATCATCCCAGAAGGCCAATGTGGTGGACGATGCCTTTAGATGTGTATAAGAGACAGGCATACTATCCTCTTGATTGNTAGATCATCAAAGTTTACAGCACGTGTTTAAGAAAAAGGATCTAAATTTGAGGCAGCGAAGATGGCTGGAGCTGTTAAAAGACTATGATTTCACCATTTTTTATCATCCGAGAAGGCCAATGTGGTGGACGATGCCTTTCGTAGAATGGCGGTGAGTATGGGCAGTCTTACATGTATTCCAGTTGGTGAGAGACTGCTGGCAGCAGATGTTTAGGTCTTGGCCAATCAGTTCGTGAGGTTAGACGTTTCAGAGCCTAGTCGGATTCTAGCTTGCGTGGTCTCTCGTCCTTCTTCATTTGAGCGCATTAGAGAGCATCAGTATGACGACCCCCATTTGCTTGTCCTTAAGGACATAGTGCAACATAGAGTTACCAAGGAGGTTTCTATTGGAGGTGATAGGGTGTTACAGATGCAGGGTCGGGTTGGTGTACCAAATGTGGACGGATTATATGAGTTGATTCTTGAGGAGGCCCACAGTTTGTGGTATTTTATTCATCCGGGTGTCGCGAAGATGTATCGGGACATGAGGTATAACTTTTGGTGGAGAAGAATGAAGAATGATATAGTGGAATATGTGGCTCGGTGCTTGAACTATTAGCAGGTGAAGTACGAGCATCAGAGGCCGAGAGGTTTGTTTTAGAGACATGAGATTCCTGAGTGGAAATGGGAGCGTGTTACCATGGACTTCGTTGTTGCGCTGCCATGAACTTTGAAGAATTTTGATGTTATTTGGGTGATTTTTGACCAGTTCACTAAGTCCGTACATTTCAATCAGGTGGTGACTACCTATTCTTTAGAGCTACTGGCTGAGATCTATATATGCGAGATTGTTCTCCTTCTCAGTGTGCCACTGTCCATTATTTTTTATCGAGGCACGCAATTCACATCACAGTTTTGGGGAGCAGTGCAGTGAGAGTTAGGCACACAAGTTGAGTTGAGCACAACATTCCATCCCTAGACGGACGGACAGTCCGTGCGCACCATTCAGATTTTGGAGGATATGCTACGCACTTGTTTTGTGAATTTTGGGGGTTCTTGGGATCAGTTTCTACCACTTTCAGAGTTTTCCTACAACAACAGCTAACAATCAAGTATTCAGATGGCTCCTTATGAGGCTTTATCTGGGAGGCGATGTCGTTCTCCAGTTGGTTGGTTTGGGCAAGGAGAGGCTAGGTTGTTGAATACTGATTTTGTTCAGGATGCCATGGAGAAAAACAAATTGATTCAGGATTGTATGCACCTGTGGCCTCTGCCCAGCCTAGCCAGCCTATGCACCTGCGGCCTCCTATCGCTTCTGCGACTATGCACCTGCGGCCCCATTCTCGCATGTGCGATCACACCAGGCATCAGAATAATTTAGCCAAGTTTTAAGTCTAAATTTAATCTGAAATCAATTTGACTCTCATTCGAGGCCCTCGGGACCGCATCCAAACATACCAACACATCCTAAAACATGATACTAACTTAGTCGACGCCTCAAATCATATCAAACAACATCTAAAATAGGAATCGTACACCAATTCAAGCCTAACGAAACTAATGGATTTCCAACTTTTTAAACCAATGCCGAAACCTTTCAAACCAACTCCGGTTGAACTCAAATTTTGCCCACAAGTCGTAATTGACACAACGGACCTATTCTATCTTCCAAAACCAACTTCCAAGCCCGGTATCAACAAAGTCAACTCTCGGTTAAGTGTCTCAATCTTTCAAACCTTCAACTTTCCAACTTTTGCCAATTCAAGCCAAAATGACCTATGGATCTCCAAATCAATATCCGGACATACTCCTAAATAAAAAATCACCATACGGTCTTATCGGAACCCTAAAAACTCCATTCCAGAGTCATTTACACATAAGTCAACATCCAATAAACGCTTTCGACTTAAGCTTCCAAACTTGGGAGTAAGTGTCTCAATTCATTCTGAAACATCCTCGGAACCAAACCAACCTCCCCGGAAATTCACATAACTATAAATGAATATAGAATAAGCAATAAATGGGGGAAAGGGGATACAATACTCAAAACGACCGGTCGAGCCGTTGCATTCTCCTCTTCTTAAAAAATGTTCATCCTCGAACGGGTCAAGAATTATACATGGAGTCTCAAATAGGTGTGGATAGATGCTCCGCATCTCCCTCTCGGTCTCCCTAGTAGCCTCTTTGACTGTCTGGACTATACACCGAACTTTCTCTGAAGTTATATTCTTTGATCACAACTTTCAAACCTGCCTATCCTAAATGGCCACTGGCTCCACATCATAAGTCAAATCCCCATCTAACTGAACCGTGCTGAAATCCAAAACATATGACAGATAAACATAATACTTTCCAACTTGCCCTTCTTCCCGAACCTCATCACACCTTTCATAGGCGATACGCTAAGAAATCCCTTCTCTCCCACCATATGAACAACATCACGAACCTTCCAATTATCGTAAATCTTCTGTCTAGATTGTGCTATGTGTACACGATCCTGAATCAATTTGACTTTCTCCATGGCATCCTGAATAAAATCAGTACCCAACAACCTAGCCTCTCCCGGCTCAAACCAACCAACTAGAAAACAATATCGCCTCCCATATAAGGCCTCATAAGGAGCCATCGGAATATTCGATAGGGAGTTCACTCTAGCCTCCATAGTGGGCAACATGTAAATAACATACTTGGACAGGTGTGCGAATCTCATATGGTACACCCACACACTCAGGCTACCTTGCCTCAGGCTCTCAAACTCAGCGGTACATGCTGCCTTAGTCTCGGCAGGCAAGATATTATCAATGAAGGCATCAATATACTTACCCCACTTCGCTGGAGGACTTCTCCCATAGCTCAAACCAAGAATATGCCAGCTCTTTCAGGCAGTAGGGGGCCAACTCCACTTCCTCTATCTCAGTAGCATGCATAACTCAGAGATTCTTGTGCATCTCATAAATGAAGTCCTGGGGGTCCTCCTCTGGGTTAGTACCCGTGAACATTGGCAGATCTAATTGAAGAAACCTGTTCACCCTGGAACTAGCAGAATCCCCTTGTTTGCTAGAAGAAGTAGGTGCAGTATTCTGTCTTTGGGTCTGAGAAGTCACTATCTGAGCCAACATCTGTATGGCTCCCCAATGGTCCCCATCAGATACACCAGGACCAGAAACTGGGGCTGAAGGTGGATCTCGAATATCAGTTGGAGTAATCGTTGCACCCTCAGTAGGTGTAGCAACTGGTGCAGTCTGAGTAGGAGTAGTAGAATCAGGCAGTGTAGTAGTTGGGGGATTATCCTCACCCCTAGTGTGCTCACCCGCATCACCATGTATAGGATCGACCCCCACTCCTGGGCTGACATTGGCTCTCTGGCCAGTTCTTGCCTTCTTCGTAAGCGCCATGTACTGAATATTAGAGCCGCACACGAGTTAAAGGAGGAACGGTCTTACAATAAGCTTCATCGCACAATCTAGAACATCAAAGAAGGGTAACATTCCTAAATATCCAAGTAGCCTCCCCATTATAGATGTGGCCGACAACACACCGATAAGAAGGACTCTACTACACACGGCTCCGAGACATCCTAGGACACTTTAAAACCATAGGCTATGATACCAAGTTTGTCACGCCCCGAACTCAGATAGCACGACCGACGCTCGACCAAGTGAACCCGGTTAGGAAAGAGTGTTAGATACTTTCTACCCAAACTCACTCATGATTAAAGAGAATGCATATCTTCATTAATTAGACAATAAAGAGATCATATATACAATACCAATTCGTTGTCGTTAGTTACTTCATTTTAAAGGCTCAAAATACAAACATTTTCATGGTTTGAAGTGTAACAAGTGATTCAAACACAACATAACTTGTTTGACTTTCCCAATACACATATACAACTCACACTATGTCTATGGAGCATCTCATACATACAAAAGAGTACTATGATAGTGCTGACAACAAGGCCCTGACTATACCTCAAACACAATACATGAGGAAAGAAAGATACATGACCCCGAAATAAGGTGGGCTCACCAAGTCTGCTGGGAAGAGGGTGTACCGCTATCACTGATCAATGCCACCTGTTGTGGAACCACCTGCATCCATTAAAGATGTAACGCCCTCGACAAAAGGGATGTTAGTATATACGGAATAGTACTAGTATGTATAACTAAACACCCTCTCAATAGAATGAGTAATAATACAAGAAGGAACAATCATCAAATCAATGGAAGCTTCAAACAATACCAAAACATCAAGCTAAGAACAAGATACGTTTTCAAGTAAATTTCCATATTTTAGGTTGGGACATCTTTAGTAACGATATACCACTACTTACAATACTACCAAACTTTTAGCACGAAGTCTGATCACGACCCGATCGGCTAGGCCGTCTCATCCTAGACATCAACCACAACAACAATTTCAATTACAACTTCTAGCACAATCACCACCATATGTGTGACATGGCGTCCGATCACAACCCAATCGGCTAGGCCGTCTCACCACAATGTTGTGTGGATCGACATCATCCTTTTCTATCAATCATCTCGTCCCAATTAAGGGGAATAATCACAATCCACTCCTACACCGACACGTGTAGTTTCGGGGTTAGGTTATTTCAACCTACCCTTCCTCGGTGACTATCGATACTCCCAAAATGTTTATTATAAAAAAGGTTTTTCAGCTCATTTCATAATTCTTTCACATCTTTTCATTTCATAGGCACTAGTTGCCACAATTGTAATATAATTCTTGGCACGTTGGCCATATTTCATATTTCATGATCACCTTTTTCATTTTCAAACATCATCATCATCATCGTCATCAACAAGGCTTTTCAAATTAAGACTTTAAATACATATGTAAGCAATTAAGAGTCTTAGGCATATAGAGAGTTTTCACACAATTTGGCACAATAGCCTTTATTTGAACTTGACTTGAAGTCGTAATATTTTTAATACATAGCCCATACATTGAACACATACTCAAATGATAACTCAATATGGTAAAAGCATTGGAATACATATTGAATATATATCTTTCAACACAAGCTTATTCGGAATAGCCAATTTTATAATGAACAACTCGGGACTTGCATAAATTACATGAACACCATGGGATTCAATTCTAAGAGAGGATTTTAGCCAACATACCTTACTTTGAGCTTCCTTAAATTCCATAAATCGTAGCAACTTCAAACTATTTAAAAAATAACTAAATTGAACCATAATTAGGAAAACGTTCATGGTTCAGCTCATTTGAGCATTTCATCAAACACTATGTGTGCAACTTAGCTACGAGGTTCTTCTACAAGGTTTCCTCCACTATGCAACTCAATATTTACCAATTTGAGCTCAACAATCTTCCCACAAACCTTATTGGTACATGCATGTATAAATAATAGTCTCACACCCAAGAATCATACTCCCAATCACCCATCTCCAACCAAAAACTCAAAATGGAAGACTAGGGTTAGAACCTTACCTCTTGGATGAAGGTCTTATGATCTTTCTTGTCGAATTTCAGGGCATGAGCAAGATTTCGATGAACAATTAGCTAGGTCTTATCTTTCTCTCTCTAAGACACTCTCACCTCTCTCTAAAAATATCAGATTTTCCTCTTCAAAGTGACCCTTTAGGACTATTTATCGAAATAGGTTCGGGTTATAAAATAATAATTTTGGACCCTCCGATTAAAAATCTAAGATCATAGAGTGGACCGCAGAACTGCTGTGCAACCTGCAAAATGGACTGCAGAATTGATCTCCAAACACTAGGTTGTTTCAGGTTGGGTCTGCAGCAGGTCTGTGGTTCGCAAACCAGTTCTGCAACCGCAGATTTGACCGCAGACTCACCCAACAAAATACATTACACAAAATATGCAACGAAAGTCTGGACCACAGAATGGGTTTGCAATCGCATAATTGACCGCAAAATATCATCCAAATTCCACCCAATTCTCTACTTCACTCTGCGGTGATTCTGCAGCCGCATTATGAGACGTAGAGCTGCCCTATTCTGCAACAACTATTCTTTAACTCCCCAACACACTGTTCAACCCAAAAAGTGCGAAGAATCTCTACAATCATCAGCACATAAGTCTACCTCAGCAAAACGAAATCCCGGGTTTTAGGTAAAAACATTTACGGGGCCTTACATTCTCCCCCCACTTAGGATCGTTCGTCCTCGAATAAGGGTCAAAATTCGTCATTAGAATCCACTATGGCCCAACTATTATCTCACATACCAGTCATACCAGATATTGACTAACTCCCAAAATTTGCAAAACGTTCGCCGGAGTTTCCCCTGTAACTGGGCCTATCAACCTACCAGCGAATCCCAAAAACCAATCATAATTAAATATACATAATCCAACGATGCAACATAATATGAAACAACACCAACCGCGGCTTCATAAGCAATATATTACCAGAAAGGGAATACTCTGAGCATGAACTGTACAAGTGATACACAATCCATAGGAAAATATTTCATAGAAACGATTACATAGTTATTCTAACAAATGAGGTTACTTCTTCTTCATCTCTTCCTCAGTCTCCCAAGTAGCCTCTTCATCCTATTGGTTTCGCCATAACACTTTCACGGAGGTAGTTTCTTTATTTCTTAGCTTTCGGACTTGCCTATCAAGAATGGCAATTGGAATTTCTTCATAATTAGTTCTTCATTAACCTCAATAGTCTCAAACGGAACAATGAGTGTTGGGTCTCCAAATACTTTCTTCAACATATACACATTAAATACCGGGCGCACTAATAACATCTCATGTGGTAGCTCAAGTTTGTACACCACTTGGCCAATCCTCTGAATGAATCTTTACGGTCCGACATAACTCGGACTCAATTTCCCTTTCCTACCAAACCGCATTATACCCTTCAGGGGGAAACCTTCAAGAATACCCAATTATCTTCTTTGAACTCCAAATCCCTACTACGATCATCCGAATAGAACTTCTAACGACGCTGAGCAGTTTTCAATATCTCCTTAATGATCTTAACCTTCTCCATAGCCTGATGCATGAGGTTTAGTATCATCAACATATAAGTCTACCTTAGCACCACGAAATACTGTATGTTAGGTAAAAACATTTACAGGGCCTTACATTGCATTGCTTCACATGTCCAAAAATGAGAGAAAACTCGAAGCCCTCGTTTAAATCCTTCTGTTATGGCATCTCGCATCTGCGGACTCATAATCTGCACCTGCAGTTCTACTTTTGGAGAAAATTCTTTGCTTCTACAAAGCCCACTAGAAACCCGACCTGCCACTTCTATGGCCCAATCCTGTATTTCCAGTCCATCTTGCTCTTCTGCGCGTCCTCACCTGTGAAATACATACGCATCTGCAGTCCCCAGTCCTTGCACTCCAAATCCGCTTCTGTGGAAACTCTTACGCACATGCCGTCCGGAAGATTGACCTTGCACCTACGGCCATTGCCCATCCTAGCCAGCCTCCGCACCTGCGGCCTCCTGTCGCTTCTATGGCTTCGCACCTGTGGCCCCATTCTCGCAGGTGTGATCACACCAGACATCAAACATATTCAGCCAAGTTCCAAGTCCAAAACCAATCCAAAATCAATCTGAATCTCATACGAGGCTTACGGGATCCCATCCTAATATACCAACACATCCTAAAACATGATATGAACTTAGTCAAAGCATCAAATCATGTCAAGCAACATCAAAAATATGAATCGCACCCCAATTCAAGCCTAACGAAACTAATAGATTTCCAACGTCCAAACCCAATATCGAAACCTATTAAACCAACTCCTATTGAGCTCAAATTTTGCACACAGACCGTAAATGAAACAATGAACTTACTTCAACTTCTAAAACTAAAATTCAAACCCAGTATCGACAAAGTCAACACTCGCTCAAACTTCTCAACCTTTCAAACCTTCAACTTTTGCCAATTCAAGCAAAAATGACCTATGGACCTCCAAATCAATTTTTGAAAATACTTCTATGTCAAAAATTACCGTACAGAGCTATCAGAACCATACAAACTCAATTCCAGAGTCGTTTATAGATTAGTCAACATCCAGCAAACTCTTTCGACTGAAGCTTCCAACTTTGGGACTAAGTATCCCAATGCATTCCGAAATAGCCCCGAAATAAACCAACCACCTCGGCAGGTCACATAATCACAAATTAATATAGAATAAGCAATAAATGAGGGAGCATCACTAAAATACTCAAAACGACTGGCCAGGTCGTTACATGGGGATGAGGCATATGAGAGAGTAGAGAGTAAAAGGGGAAATGGGCCTGCTGGTCAATGGGGGAAATGAATTAGGGTTTGGGTAATTGAGGGTTGATCTCTAGGGTTAATGGTGGGGGATAAAATCTGGGCCGTTAGATCATTAGATCAGTGACCCTGATAAATCGGGGATTTAAATGTTTTAAAAATATTTTTATGGAAAATACAGGAACCGTTGGATCTGTGTGATCCAACGGCGATGATAAAAGCTGACGAGAAGTTTAAATAGAAATAAAAATGGGGATAAAATGTTGATTAAATCGACGGCCCAAACCGTTTTGTGCTTGTTTTGCGAGTGTGGGAGATGATCTATGTGGCACGATTTGATTGGCTTAGAGAGTAGTTCATGGATTGCCAACATGGGTTGGATCAGGTCGTTTGGACTGGGTTAGGTGGGGGAAATTGGGCAAAATCTTGGACTGGTTTTAGTTTTATATATAGCAATTTGTATTTAATTATGCAATTACAATTATAGCCATTTAGTCTTTAATGCTTTAAAATTAATCAATTCTAATAAAATGTGATAGAAAATATACTCATCAAATACACCACTAATTACTATAATTAACTAATTACTTATTAAAGACTTTATTTTCTAAATTGGAAAACTATTTTTGGATTAATTCAAATAATAAAAGTGTTAATTAAGAACCAAAGGTTAATTTGTTAAAATAATTGTAAAACTCATGTTTCGAAATATAGAGGTTATTTTAATTATTCGTTTACCAAATTATACTACTAGACAAGATGCCTAGTACCTATATTTTTAATAATAAAAAGCAAAACCACAAAGTAAGAGTACAAGTAAGAGGGCCAAAAGCTACAGTAGTGTTGCCTCTATGCCTTGGCTATATAATCATCCCTGTGTGCCTCCATTGCCTTATGATGGCAGCCTCATGATGAGGCGTATGTTGTGGCTACCGGCAAAGTCTCACTAGGGTGAATGATCTCATGGCCGTTTGGATATTTCCCAAAGGCATAGGGCATATAGTAAACACTCACTGAGCTAGATATTGGTGCAGACCTTATCTCTCCAATCTCATTCTCTAGTTTCGGGTGTTACCTGATTTTTATCTGACAGCTGCAATTATATTGGTGCAGACCTTATATCTCCAATCTCATTCTCTAGTTTCCTGTAAATTTACAAAGGCTTTAGATTCATTGAATGAACAACCTCGTCTACTAGCAAGCATATAACAATAAGAACTAGAACGAACTAAGTACTCTATGACCATCATAGAGTTTATAGCATGCTCTTTCATGATATTACATATGGTGATGCTAATAAAATGGAAAAATATAATGATGTAGAAATAAGAGTCTTGCATTTTCTTCTGTAATCTTGTGAACTCTTCAGCTTGTAGAACCTTGTCTTCTTCAGCAACCCTTTTCAAAATGTCTTCAAACTTTATCATTTCTTCTTGGATCGATTGGACTTATTGGACCTTGTGGAGGTGGTAGGGGCAGCCACCTTTTGCTTTGCAACCCTCATCCGAAGTTGCCAAATGGAAGCCCCCTATGTCACCTTACCATTCGAACTATGTTGCCTCTCATGTGTCTTCTTCTTGCTTTTGTTGGAACTACTTCTCAAGTATCTAGGAGAATGATCTCCTTCCCTAGCTAGGTTGGGAAATGATGCATCTAGAAGTTCTTCCTCTTCCCCTTCTTCATAGAAACCTTAGCTCATATCCACACCAAATACTTCAATAGGATTGTATCCGGGCACTAGTGCTCCTTGCTCATCCCGCAGATTCTCAAGAGATTTCAAGGTGTCCATATCATGAGAAACCAGAGCATAGAGGATATTTGTAGCTGTCAAATTGTATTTTGCAGCCATTGCATTGGTACTTCCAGTAGCTACTGCCTTGTGCATCGGCAAAATTTCGATCTCCTTCGAAGCTGCTGCATTATTGAGTTTTTGTTGCTGCCCGGAAGGTACAAAAACAACAATATTTGGACTCAAACCTCTCTTCTTTGGCACACTATCTGTAGAATTAGAAACCTGCTCGCTTTGCACCTTTGATGCCTTGTCCTTTGATGGAGGAGTTGTTGAAAATTGAACTGCCTCATCGTCACTCTCATCTTGGATGCTATCNGGCACTAGTGCTCCTTGCTCATCCCGCAGATTCTCAAGAGATTTCAAGGTGTCCATATCATGAGAAACCAGAGCATAGAGGATATTTGTAGCTGTCAAATTGTATTTTGCAGCCATTGCAT
>AWOL01S0038981.1:11022-25341 GCA_000715115.1 Nicotiana otophora
CGATTCTGAAAATTTGAATACTTCCGTTATGTCATTTATGACTTGTGTGCAAATTTTGAGGTCAATCAGACGTGATTTAATAGGCTCCAAAGTCGTTGTAGAAATTAAAATTTTCAAAGTTCATTAGGCTTGCATCTACGTGTCATTTTAGTGTTGTTGGATGTGATTTGAAGGCTCGACTAAGTTCGTATGATGTTTTAGGACTTGTTGGTACATTTGATTGAGGTCCCGGGGGCCTCGGGTGAGTCTCAGATAGTTAACAGATCAAATTCGGACTTAGAAGAAATAGCTGAAGTTTCTGCCCTCTGCTGCAATCGCACCTGCGAAAATTCCATCGCAGGTGCGAGCTCGCAGAAGTGAGCCTGGAAAGCGCAGATGCGCGAATGGCCTGTGGGGCAGTGGTCGCAGGTGCGAGGGAAATTCCGCAGCTGCGTGAGCGCAAATGCGGAGGGACGCGCGTAGAAGTGGCTTGCGCAGGAGCACAAATAGGCGCGCAGATGCGGGCAAAGGCATAGATGCGAGAGTTTTTCCGCACATGCTGTTGGCGCAGAAGCGGCCAAGTTGCCACAGGTGCGAAAACCTCTGAGCAGTACAAAAACAGAGGGGTTCCGAGCTTTTGCCATTTTTGGGCATTTCAAGCTCGGGTTGGGCGATTTTGAGCAAGGTTTTCACGGGAAAACTTGAGGTAAGTCCCTTGTGATCATTTCTACTCCATAATAATGAATTATCATCGAATAATCCGACTAGATTACATGTTTTTGAGGTATAAATTGGGGGTTTTGAACTTAGGGATTTGAAATAAGATTTGATGAATTGGAGGTCGAGTTGATGTCGGATTTTGGTAAAATTAGTATGGTTAGACTCGTGGTGGAATGAGCTTTTGGATTTTACAACTTTTGTCGGGTTTCGAGACGTGGGCCCTACGGGCGAATTTTGAGTTAATTTTCGGATGTTTATGAAAAATCATTATTTTTATATGAAATTAATTCCAATGAATTTTATTGACTGAAACGAATTATTTATGACCAGATTCGAGGCGTTTGGAAACCAATTCACGAGGAAAGGACATTGCAAAATAAGAATTTCACGGCTTGATGTAAGTTACAGTTTTAAATCTGGTTCTGAGAGTATTAAACCCTGAATTTTGGTATCATGTGATTATTTTAGAGGTGACGCGCATGCTAGGTGACGGGCGTGTGGGCGTGCGCCGAGGGGATTGTGACTTGGTCCATCCCGAAAAACTGTAAAATTGAATAATTTGTTGTTAGCTATATGCTCTCTATGTGTTGATAAAATTTGACAGTAAATCATGTTAGAAATCATGCTTAGGCTATGTGATAGTACTGTTGGGACCCACAGAGGTCGTGTACTTTTTGAATTGCCTGCTAAATGCTATATTTGCTCAGTCTCAGTTTTTACTTGTACATTTTATCTCAGTCTCTGTTATTATTATTGATATATCATATCATTATTGTTTGGGCTGATTTCATGATTATTGAGAGCCCGAGAGACTGGAGAGATTTATGACTGAGTGAGGCCGAGGGCCTGATTATGAGATATTGATACTATGGCACGTGAGTTGTCCGTGCAGCACGTGAGTTGGCCGTGCAGCAGGAGATTTGGAGGTAGTTGCCGTGTTCCGCAGACCTTGTCTCTCCTTCTCTATCTCTTTGTTCAATGTATTTGGTCTCAGACTATTATAGACTATATTTTCCAGACTTGTATTCATATTAGATTCTCATGTACTCAGTGACACCAGGTTTTGGGGAGTGTTTGCATTGTATTTAAATATTATATTTTCAATCTTGAGAGAAATTATGGTTAATTGATATTTTCGGCTTGCCTAGTATTAAGATAGGCGCCATCACGACGGGTGAGATTTTGTGTCATGACAAGTTGGTATTAAAGCCTAGGTTACATAGGTCTCACGAGTCATGAGCAGGTTTAGTAGAGTCTTGCGAATCGGTACGGAGAAGTCTGTACTTATCTTCGAGAGGCTGCAGAACCCTTAGGAAAATTTCACTTTCTAGTATTCTGTCGTGCGAATTTGTTAATTCTGGAAACTAAATTTCTGATATTCTATTCTCTCACAGATGGTGAGGACACGTACTACCGGATCGGACGGTCAGCCACCAGTTAGGGCCGCAAGAGGCCGAGGCCGTGGTAGAGGCCGGGGCCGAGATAGAGGTCGAGGTGTAGCTCGTACCACAGTTGGAACAACACCTGTAGTACCACCAGTTATTCCAGCACAGGAGCAGATTCCAGATATAGTTGAGCCGACAGGGTCAGCTCAGGCACCAGCTGTGCTCATTGAGATTGGATGCATTCAGAAGACTTTGGCCCAGATATTGGCAGCCTGCACTGGTCTTGCTCAGGTGGTTTCGGCTCAGGCCGCACCTACCACTTCTCAGGCTGGGGGAGGTACTCACACCCATGTTGCCCGTACTCCAGACCAGGTAGTACAAGGACTTCAGATATCGGGAGCGCTACCAGCCTAGCCGGCTGTAGTTGCTCAGGCCCCGGTAGTTCCTGTTATGGTAGTTGATGAGCAGAGGAGGCTTGAGAGATTTGAGAGGCTTCGACCTCCACTATTTAGCGGTACTGAGTCATAGGATGCTCAGGATTTTCTGGATAGGTGTCAACGGATGCTTTAGACAGCAGGTATTCTAGAGACTAGTGGGGTCTCATTCACTACTTTTCAGTTTTCTGGGTCTGCACTCAGATGGTGGGAGACTTACGAGAGATGTAGGCCTATTGGCGCAGCACCCCTTACTTGGCATCAGTTCTCTATGGTCTTTTTGGAGAAGTTCGTACCTCAGTCCCGCAGAGAAGAGTTGCGCAGACAGTTTGAGCAGCTTCGCCAGGGTGATATGTCTGTGATGCGATACGAGATGAGATTTTCTGAGTTGGCTCGTCATGCAGTCTGGTTGGTTCCCACTGATAGGGAGAGGATTATGAGGTTCATTGATGGCCTCACATATCAGTTGCGATTACTTATGACTAGGGAGAGAGAGTATCTGGTACTACTTTTGATGAGGTAGTGGACATTGCTCGTCAGATAGAGATAGTTCGTAGCGAGGAACGTAGAGAGAGAGAGGCTAAGAGGCCTCATGGTCCGGGTGATTACAGCGGTGTTCCTTCAGGGGGTCAGTTTTACCATGGTAAGGGCCGTTCTTATAGACACGCTCAGACTGGTCGTCCAGCTCATCGTGGTGCATCAACTAGCTATGGTTCTTACAGTGCTCACTCAGGACAGTCTTCATTCAGTGCACTACCAGTGCAGAGTTCTCATCATGCCCCGCCCGCACAGGATTCTGCAGGTCATTCCTCGGGTTATCAGGAGCATCAGTTCCGTCAGAGGAGGGGTTATTTCAGCCATATCTTGATTTATTTGTCGTGGTATTCATTGATGATATTCTGGTGTACTCACGTAGCCAGGAGGAGCATGCACAACACTTGGGTATTGTATTACAGAGGCTGAGAGAGGAGAAACTTTATGCCAAATTCTCTAAGTGTGAGTTCTGGCTTAGTTCGGTGGCATTATTGGGACATATAGTGTCCAGTGAAGGAATTAAGGTGGATCCGAAGAAAATAGAGGCAGTTCAGAATTGGCCCAGACCATCCTCAGTTACTGAGATTCAGAGTTTTCTCTACTTGGCCGGTTATTATCGTCATTTCGTAGGGGGTTTCTCGTCTATTACATCGCCTATGACTAAATTGACCCAGAAAGGTGCTCCGTTCAAGTGGTCGGATGAGTGTGAAGAGAGCTTTCAGAAGCTAAAGACAACTTTGACTACAACTCCAGTATTGGTGTTTCCTACAGGTTCAGAATCTTATACTGTGTATTGTGACGCGCCGCAGATGGGTCTCGGCACAGTACTTATACAAGACGGTAGGGTGATTTCCTATGCATCCAGACAGTTAAAGGTACATAAGAAAAATTATCCAGTCCACGATCTTGAGTTAGCAACTATTGTTCATGCCTTGAAAATTTGGCGGCATTACTTGTACGGTGTCTAGTGTGAGGTATATACTGATCATCGGAGTCTACAACATTTGTTTAAACAGAAGGATCTTAACTTGCGGCAGCGAAGGTGGTTGGAGTTGTTTAAGGATTATGATATCACCATTCTCTATCATCCCGGAAAGGCCAATGTGGTGGCCGATACCTTGAGTCGTAAGGTAGAGAGTTTGGGCAGCTTAGCATACTTACTAGTAGCAGATAGGCCTTTAGCCTTGGAGGTTCAGGCCTTGGCTAATCAGTTTGTTAGATTGGATGTTTCCGAGCCGAATCGAGTTTTGGCCTATGTGGTTTCTCGGTCTTCTTTATATGATCGCATTAGAGAGCGCCATTATGATGATCCACATCTGCTTGTCCTTAAGGACACGGTTCTGTACGGTGATGCCAAGGAAGTCACTATTGGAGATGATGGTGTATTACAGATGTAGGGCAGGCTATGTGTACCTAATGTAGATGGTTTGCGTGAGCTGATTCTCCAGGAAGCTCACAGTTCGCGGTACTCTATTCATCCAGGCGCCACGAAGATGTATAAGGATTTGAGACAACACTATTGGTGGAGGCGGATAAAGAAATATATAGTTGGGTTTGTATCTCGGTGTTTAAATTGTCAACAGGTAAAGTACGAGCACCAGAGACCGGACGGATTGCTACAGAGACTTGAAATTCCGTAGTGGAAGTGGGAGCGTATTACCATGGACTTCGTAGTTGGACTCCCACGGACTTTGAGAAAGTTTGATGTTGTTTGGGTGATAGTAGATCGGTTGACCAAGTCCGCACATTTTATTCTAGTCAGTACTTATTATTCTTCGGAGCGGTTGGCTGGGATTTATATTCGCGAGATTGTTCGCCTATACGGTGTGCCGGTGTCCATTATTTCAGATCGGGGTACGCAGTTTACCTCACAATTTTGGAGGGCAGTGCAATGAGAATTGGGCACACAGGTTCAGTTGAGTACAATATTTCACCTCAGACGGACGGACAACCCGAGCGCACTATTTAGATATTGAAGGATATGCTACACGCTTGTGTCATTGACTTTGGGGGTTCATGGGATCAATTTCTGCCACTCGCAGAGTTTGCTTACAATAATAGCTACCAGTCAAGCATTCAGATGGCTCCGTATGAAGCTTTATATGGGAGACAGTGTCGGTCTCCGGTGGGTTGGTTTGAGCCGGGTGAGGTTAGACTATTGGGTACTAACTTGGTTCAGGATGCTTTAGAGAAGGTCAAAGTGATTCAGGAACGGCTTCGCACGGCACAGTCTAGACAGAAGAGTTATGCCGACAGGAAGGTACGTGATGTTGTTCACATGGTTGGGGAGAAGGTTCTGCTCAAGATTTCACCCACGAAGGGTGTGTTGAGGTTCGAAAAAAAAGGAAAGTTGAGCCCTCGGTATATTGGGCCTTTTGAGATACTTAAGAAAATTGAGGAGGTGGCTTATGAACTTGCTTTGCCACCTAGTCTATCAGGTGTTCATCCAGTATTCCATGTATCCATGCTCCGAAAGTATGTCGGGGATCCGTCTCACATTCTGGATTTCAGTACAGTACAGCTGGACGGTAATTTGACTTATGATGTGGGGCTGGTAGCTATTTTAGACCTGCAGGTTCGAAAGCTGAGGTCAAAGAACATAGCATCAGTGAAGGTACAGTGGAGAGGAGGCCAGCCAGTCAGAGAAGATACTTGGGAGACTGAGCAGGAGATGCGAAACAAATATCCACACTTATTTGAGACTCCAGGTATTATTCTAAATCCGTTCGAGGACGAACGTTTGTTTAAAAGGGGGAGAATGTAACGACACGGCTGGTCGTTTTGAATATTATAACCCCGTTCCCCCATTTACTGCTCAAATTATGTCTTGCAATTGATTTATGACTTATCGGGTTAGTTGGTTCGGGTCTGGAAGGAATTCAGAATGAAATAAGACACTTAATCTCATAATTGAAAATTTAAGTTAGAAAAAATAGACCGGATATGGACCTATGTGTAACCGACCTCGGATTTGAATTTCGATGATTCCAATAGCTCCGTATGGTAATTTTGGGCTTAGGAGCGTGTCCGAAATATTATTTGGAGGTCCATAGTGGAATTAGGCTTGAAATGCCGAATATTAAATTTTTGAGAAGTTTGACCGAGGGTTGACTTTTTGATATCGGGGTCGAAATCCGATTCTGAAAATTTGAATACTTCCGTTATGTCATTTATGACTTGTGTGCAAATTTTGAGGTCAATCAGACGTGATTTAATAGGCTCCAAAGTCGTTGTAGAAATTAAAATTTTCAAAGTTCATTAGGCTTGCATCTACGTGTCATTTTAGTGTTGTTGGATGTGATTTGAAGGCTCGACTAAGTTCGTATGATGTTTTAGGACTTGTTGGTACATTTGGTTGAGGTCCCGGGGGCCTCGGGTGAGTCTCAGATAGTTAACAGATCAAATTCGGACTTAGAAGAAATAGCTGAAGTTTCTGCCCTCTGCTGCAATCGCACCTGCGAAAATTCCATCGCAGGTGCGAGCTCGCAGAAGTGAGCCTGGCAAGCGCAGATGCGCGAATGGCCTGTGGGGCAGTGGTCGCAGGTGCGAGGGAAATTCCGCAGCTGCGTGAGCGCAAATGCGGAGGGACGCGCGTAGAAGTGGCTTGCGCAGGAGCACAAATAGGCGCGCAGATGCGGGCAAAGGCGTAGATGCGAGAGTTTTTCCGCACATGCTGTTGGCGCAGAAGCGGCCAAGTTGCCACAGGTGCGAAAACCTCTGAGCAGTACAAAAACAGAGGGGTTCCGAGCTTTTGCCATTTTTGGGCATTTCAAGCTCGGGTTGGGCGATTTTGAGCAAGGTTTTCACGGGAAAACTTGAGGTAAGTCCCTTGTGATCATTTCTACTCCATAATATTGGATTATCATCGAATAATCCGACTAGATTACATGTTTTTGAGGTATAAATCGGGAGTTTTGAACTTAGGGATGTGAAATAAGATTTGATGAATTGGAGGTCGAGTTGATGTCGGATTTTGGTAAAATTAGTATGGTTAGACGCGTGGTGGAATGAGCTTTTGGATTTTATAACTTTTGTCAGGTTTCGAGACGTGGGCCCCATGGGCAATGTTTGAGCTAATTTTCGGATTTTTATGAAAAATCATTATTTTCTTATGGAATTAATTTCAATGAATTTTATTGACTGAAACGAATTATTTATGACCAGATTCCAAGCGTTTGGAGACCAATTCACGAGGAAAGGACATTGCAAGATAAGAATTTCACGGCTTGATGTAAGTAACAGTTTTAAATCTGGTCCTGAGGGTATTAAATCCCGGATTTTGGTATCATGTGATTATTTTGGATGTGACGCACATGCTAGTGACGGGCGTGTGGGCGTGCGCCGAGGGGATTGTGACTTGGTCCGTCCCGGGAAATCGTAAAGTTGAATAATTTATTGTTAGCTATATGCTCTCTATGTGTTGATAAAATATGACTGTAAATCATGTTAGAAATCATGTTTAGGCTATGTGATAGTACTGTTGGGACCCACAGAGGTCGTGTACCTATTGAATTGCCCGCTAAATGCTATATTTGCTCAGTCTCAGTTTTTACTTGTACATTTTATCTTAGTCTTTATTATTATTATTGAAACATCATATCATTATTGTTTGGGCTGATTTCATGATTATTGAGAGCCCGAGAGACTGGAGAGATTTATGATTGAGTGAGGCCGAGGGCCTGATTATGAGATATTGATACTATGGCACGTGAGTTATCCGTGCAGCACGTGAGTTGGCCATGCGGATCCTTATATTATACTATAGCACCTTGAGTTGGTCGTGCAGCATGTGAGTTGGCCGTGCAGATCCTTATATTATACTATAGCACGTGAATTGGCCGTGTAGCAAGTGAGTTGGTCGTGCAGCATGTGAGTTGGCCGTGCAGATCCTTATATTATACTATAGCACGTGAATTGGCCGTGTAGCAAGTGAGTTGGTCGTGCAGATCCAGATATTTATATTATGGCACGTGAGTTGTCCGTGCAATACATGAGTTGTCCATGCAGATTATAGAGCTTGGGCTGTAGGAGCCCTCCGGAGTCTGTATACCCCCAGTGAGCGCGGGTACCCATTGAGAGTGAGTGATGAGGGCTGGGAGCCCAGGAAGTGACGAGGGCTTGGAGCCTAGTGAGTGATTGTTGTCCTAAAAGGTTGTACTTGATTTTCATTTGTTATTGCACTTAGTTGCTATCTGTCATTGTTGTGAGATCTCTGAAAGATTGTTGATATACGGATTACATGAACATGAACTGTATAAAAATTGATTTGACATTAAACTGCCAGATTGGATAATATGTCTATTCTTTTGCTGGAATTACTGGATATGAACCATAACTGTGTAGCTCGTTACTATCTTTAGTTCCTTATTTATTATTGTTACTTGCTGAGTTGGTTGTACTCATACTACACCCTACACTTTGTGTGTAGATCCAGGTGTTCCCGAACATAGCGGGTGTTGATCCTTTCGCGCGGTTGATTTTCAGGAGATTTTGAGGTAGCTGCCGTGTTCCGCAGACCTTGTCTCTCCTTCTCTATCTCTTTGTTCACTGTATTTGGTCTCAGAGTATTATAGACTATATTTTCCAGACTTGTATTTATATTAGATGCCCATGTACTCAGTGACACCCCGATTTTGGGGAGTGTTTGTATTGTATTTAAATACTATATTTTCAATCTTGAGAAAAATTGTGGTTTATTGAAATTTTTGGCTTGCCTAGTATTGAGATAGGCACCATCACGACGGGTGAGATTTTGGGTCGTGACACCATCACTAATGAAGGTTGGCATTGAATCCCGTGCCTTTTTAGAACGTATACATGAGGATATGTGTGGACATATTCACCCACCAAGTGGGCTGTTTAGATATTTTATGGTCCTAATATATGCATCTTTAAGATGGTCACATGTGTGCCTACTATCATCTCGCAACTTGGCGTTTGCAAAGCTATTAGCCCAAATAATTCAATTAAGGGCACAATTCCTAGATTATCCCATAAAGGCTATTTGCCTTGATAATGTTGGAGAATTCTCATCTCAAGCTTTTGATGATTATTGTCTATCAGTTGGGATAAAAGTTGAATATTCTGTAGCTTATGTTCATACTCAAAATGGCCTTGCAGAGTCATTTATTAAATGCCTGCAATTGATAGCAACACCACTACTTATGAAAACAAAATTGCCCACTACTGTTTGGGGCCATGCTATCTTGCATGCAACATCACTTATCCGTCTCAGACCGACACATTATAATAAATATTCTCCGTCACAATTAGTTTTTGGTCATGAATCAGATATTGCCCATCTACGAATTTTTGGATGTGTTGTATATGTACCAATAGCACCACCACAGCGCAATAAGATGGGCCCACAGAAAAGGTTAGGAATATATGTTGGGTTTGAATCACCCTTTATTCTCTATCTTGAACCATTGACGGGAGATTTATCTACTGCTCGATTTGCAGATTGTCGGTTTGATGAAATAAATTTCCCACAATTAGGGGGGAGAGAAAAAGGGAATCAAAAGAGAAATTATGTGAAAAGTTTCATCGTTATCTCATTTTGATCCACGTACCCCTATATGTAATCAGGAGGTCTAGAAGATCATCCATTTACAAAATATAGCAAATCAAATGCCAGACATATTTATTGATTTGAATAGGATAACTAAGTCACATATCCCTGCAGAGAATATGCCTATCCGAATTGATGTCCCAGCAGGACCATCTATTAGCATCAGAGCTAGCAAACCTAAAGCACGCCTGAAGCGTGGTAGGTCTTTGGGTTCTAAGGAACGAAATCCTCGAAAAAGAAAATTGACAAATGATAATGATACTATAAAGGGATCTCCTGAAGAGACCCAAGATCTGATTAGTTCTGAGATTCCTGAAAAAATCAATGAACCCAAGACTCAAGTGAGTGAGGAACTTTTAATAAGATTTACTGGTGATGGGATTAATTTAAATCGATCTAAAATAGTGGTGGATAATATTTTTGCATATAATGCTGCACTTAACATTATGGAAGATAATGAGGATTTTGAACCCCGATCTGTTGAAGAATGTCGACAAAGATCTGATTGGCCAAAATGGCAAGGGGCAATTCAATAAAAATTGAACGCACTTGCTAAAAGAGAGGTCTTTGGATCAGTAGTCCAAACACCTGCTGGTATAAAACCAGTTGGTCATAAATGGGTTTTTGTGCGAAAAAGGAATGACAAAATTGAAGCTTAAAGATACAAGGCTCGCCTTGTCGCACAAGGATTCTCATAACGACCTAGAGTCGATTATGAAGAAATATATTCACCCGTTATGGATGCCATAACATTTCGATATCTCATCAGTTTAGCCTTACGTGAAAGGCTTGAAATATATCTAATGGATGTGGTTACAGCTTATCTGTAGGGGTCACTTGATAATGGAATTTACATGAAAATCCCTGAACGATTTAAAATGCCTGAAGCATATTCAAAATCTTGGGAAATGTACTCAATCAGATTACAAAGATCTTTGTACGGTTTAAAGCAATCTGGGTGCATGTGGTATAATCGCCTCAGTGAATATTTGCTGAAAGAGGGTTACATAAATGATGTTATTTGTCCATGTATTTTTATAAAGAAAATGGCATCTGAATTTGTTATACTTGTTTATGTTGATGACATAAATCTTGTTGGAACTCTAGAAGAGCTCCAAAAGACAATTGAATATCTTAAGAAAGAATTTGAGATGAAAGATCTTGGAAAGACAAAACTTTATCTTGGTCAGCAAATTGAACATTTAGCGGACATGATCTTTATCCATCAATCTGCCTACACAGAAAGGGTCTTAAAACACTTTTATATGGACAAAGCGCACCCATTGAGTACACCAATGGTTGTTCGATCACTTGAAGTGAATAAGGACCCGTTTCGACCTCCAGAAGAGGAAGAGGAACTCCTTGGTCCTGAAACACCATATCCCAGTGCAATTGGTGCACTTATGTATCTTGCTAATGCTACAAGGCCTGACATAGCATTTTCTGTAAATTTACTAGCAAGATATATCTCTTCTCCTACAAAGAGACATTGGAATGAGATTAAGCATATTTTGCGATATTTAAAGGGAACTCTTGATATGGGTTTATTTTATGCTAACAAAGGTAGTGCATAATCAAATCTTATTAGTTATGTAGATACATGTTATTTATCTGATCTCCCTAAAGCTCGATCTCAAACAAGGTACGTGTTTATATGTGGAGGTACTGTCATATCATGGCGCTCCACAAAGCAATCTATTGTTGCTACTTATTCAAATCATGTTGAGATAATAGCTATTCATGAAGCAAGTAGGGAATGCGTAGGGTTGAGATCAGTGATTCATTTTATTCAAGAAAAAAGTGGTTTGGAATGTGATAAAAGATCCACAATTTTATACGAAGACTATGTTGCATGCATAGCCCATTTGAAGGGAGAATTTATAAAAGGATATAGAACAAAGCACTTTTCACCAAAATTATTCTACACACACGATCTTCAGAAAAATGGTAACATTGATGTGCAACAAATCCGTTCAAGTGACAATCCGGCAGATTTATTCACTAAATCTTTAACAACTTCAACTTTTGAGAAGATGGTATATAAGATTGGAATGCGGAGACTCAAATATTTGAAACAAGGTTTTCATTAGGGGGAGTAAAATACGCGATGTACTCTTTTTTTCCTTACTAAGGTTTTTTCCCACAGGGTTTTCCTTATAAGGTTTTTAATGAGGCAGCTATCAATGCGTATTACTAAATATGTGTACTCTTTTTCCTTCACTAGGATATTTTTCCCACGGGGTTTTTCCTAGTAAGGTTTTAATGAGGCACATTATCTTTTAATGAACATCCAAGGGGGAGTGTTATAAATATATTACATTATGGATGTTCATTTAATACTCCATTGTAAATAAGCTTCCTAAAGAAGTTTATCCATATGAGATTCCTGTCACGTCCTTAGTCGTTAACTAAGTACACGTGAGGCGCTTGACAATTTTCTCATGTTCTTGGTATGCCAAGTCAGCCTTACTACACTCAAGATCGCTAAGAGAATGGTAGAAAGAACACAAGAGAATTGTTAAAGGAAGCTTTGTATTAGAGAAAACTTGAATTGTTTGCTTGATGAATTACAAATGAATGGCCTCCTTTATATACTAGTCTCCTAGGGGCTAGTGTGCAAATATTAATTGTTACACAAGTCCTTAATATTTACAAGATAAGGGCTTTCTCTAGAATTCTCTACAAGCCTAGAATATTCCAAGGACTTTCCTAGCAAATCCATAAACATCTAGGATCTTCCAAAGGAAATGTCCATACTTCTCTAGAATCTTCTCACAAATTCAAGCATTCCTCCTATGTAAGCTTCCACATGGCATTAATATATGCCAAATGGCGCTTATGTGGCATGATGACATGGCGAGTCATCAAACTCTCCCCTACCTAATGTTGCGACGACCGCGGCGCAATGTTGCTGCATAAACTCTCGGATCTTATCTTTGAATTGCCATAAATCTTCATAGCGTTCCCATGTGGCCTCCTCCGGTGATTGCCCCTTCCAATGGACGAGGAACATTGCGGTGGCTTTTTGCCCTTGTTTTCGCCTGGCCTGGTAATCAATAATAGCCTCAATCTCCCGGTCGTGCGAGGCAGTGATAGTAATAGGCGCTCGACTTGATTGGCCCCTACTTGGATCATCCTTGTCTTNATGCGAGACGGTGATAGTAATAGGCGCTCGACTTGATTGGCCCCTACTTGGATCATCATTGTCTTCATGATAGGGCTTAAGCATGCTGGCACAGAAGATAGGCTAGATCTTAAGATATGATGGCATGTCAAGCTTGTATGAGATCTTGCCTACCTTGGCGACTATCCTAAATGGACCCTCATACTTGCGAATCAGATTCTGATGCATGCCCCGTAGTGCCTTAAACTGTCTTGGATTAAACTTCACCATGACCATGTCCCCAACTCTATAGTTCGTGGGACACCGCTTACGATCTGCAAGCTTCTTCATCTTCTTAGCTGCCTTATCCAAGTAGGACTTAGCAGTGTCAAGCTGCTCCTCCCATCCTTTGGCCATATGACAAGCCCCCAAACTCTTTCCCTCAAACGCGGCTGGTAATGAATGTGGAGTTTGTGGCTGTTGGCCTGTGGCTAGCTCAAATGGTGTCCGTCCTGTGGACTCACTCCGCTGCAAGTTATAAGAGAATTGGGCGATGTCTAGGAGCCTTGACCAATCTTTCTGATGCGCGCTTACATAATGCCTCAAGTGGCATTTTAGTAAGGCATTGACCCGTTCCGTTTGTCCATCTGTCTGTGGGTGGAAACTAGTGGAAAAGTGCAGTTCTGTGCCAAGTATGTCGAATAATTCTCTCCAAAAGTTCCCAGTAAAACGGGGGTCTCGATCACTGATAATATGCCTTGGTAAGCCCCAATACTTCACCACATTCTTAAAGAATAGCTTGGCGGCTTCCTTGGCAGTGCAACCTGGTGTGGCAGGCATGAAGGTGGAATATTTGGAAAATCTATCCACGATCACCATAATAGTACCATAACTGTCAGACTTCGGTAGGCAAGTGATAAAGTCCATAGTCACGCTCTACCATGGACGCTATGCAACTGGTAGTGGCTCCAAAAGTCCTCCGGCTTTTTGTTGCTCAACCTTGTCCTGTTGACAGACAAGACAAGTCTGCACATAACACTCTATGTCATCTCGCATGCGTGGCCAATAGTAGAGTAACTCAACCAAGGCCCTAGTGCGACGTTGGCCTGGATGACCAGCCCACATTGTGTCATGACTCTCCCTTATAATCTGTCGTCTAATGTCTTCAAACTTAGGCACGTAGACTCGCCGACCTGTGGTAAGTAGTAGGCCGTCTTCGACCCAAAGACGTCTCGTATTGCCCTGGTTGGCTAACTCGATAAGTTGTTTGGTTGCTGGATCGTGTTGCATGCCTTCTTTTATAGCCTCACGAATGTCCCATCTTGCTGAAGTGATTGCAGCAAGCTCGGCTTTCCGTCTCAAGGCATCAGCTATAACATTACCTTTGCTCGGCTTATACTCCAGCACATAATTAAATTCGGCCAAGAAATCCTACCATCGTGCCTGTTTTGGGGTGAGCTTCTTCTGCGTCTGAAAGTAGCTAGTAGCTATCTTGTCGGTCTTGACCACGAACCTTGACCCAAGCAAATAATGTCGCCATGTACGAAGACAATGCACAATAGCAGTCATCTCCTTCTCTTGCACTGTGTAACG